>CAMPDV010007055.1:0-21548 GCA_946699065.1 Loxodes magnus
AGCTAAGAAAATTTATATTAATTAATTAATACAATTTTACAAGGCTCGAATTAAAAAAGGTTTAAACAAAGTAATAAACTACATAATAAATTATTTTTTAATTAGCTATATTTAACTCTAGATTAGCTTTTATAACTTTAATTTTAGTTAAGTAATTGTTCTTTTTAAAATAAATTGGAATTCTAAAGTAAGCAACAGCTATTAATTTAAGCCTTCACATTTATTATTATTATTAAAATAAATGCCTTACTAATTTGACTAAAAGCTAATTAAATATTTTTTACAATAACTTATTTTTTAAGCTATTTAATTAATTATCAAGCTGGATTATTTAAATCTTATTTCCTTTAAAATAGAATGCTTAATTTAAAATAATAAATGTATCTTTAGAAATTTTTAATTTTTTTATTGTTAGATTTTCTATTTTCTACAAAAGGTTCTTTTTTATCGTATTGAGAGAGAAAATATTTGCTATTAATTTTTAATATATTTTAGTTTTCCTTTTCTAAACAGTGAAAGTATAGATAATTATATGTTTAGAAAAAATAATTTTTCTTTTGAAATATTTTGTGAGTGATTACCATTTAATGAGATAATAGATCAATGCAGTTTTTTTCACTATGCTTAAACCATAATTAAAAAGAATAAATAGTAAATATTCAAATAAATATGAAATAAATTAAGACATCTCTTTTTAATTAAAATAGAGGAATGCATTTATCTTAAAATAATAAATTAAAGGTTTATCTTATATATTTATTTTTAAATGTAACTAATTGATTATGTTCAAGGGATAATACCTACAATTTTCAAACTCTAAGATCCTTAATTTTTAAAGCTCTTTTATTTTCAACAATAGCTACGTTATTGAATCCTTTATAATAAACTTCTTTCTCTTATTTCTATAGAATAACCCTCTTTAAGCAAAATGAATTATTATTCATTTTTCTAAAATTTTATTTATCTGATTTAGATACTTTGCAAGTTAATTTCATAAATAAATTTTATAAATAGCTTTTTATTAAATTTATATAACCTTAAAAATAGAAATATATCTTTGCTGCTAGATCCTTTAATATACTTGAGAATCTATTTTACAAATTATATACCTTAATCTCGCTGATTTAAAATTTTTTTTAATTTTATACAGATTTTGCTAAATAAAATTTGCTCTTAGATTTCCTTCTTTTATCCTTTAAAAATTTATGTTTGATTTTTAGAAATAACTATTTTGGCCTTATGAAAAACGATACTTCTTTGTATTAAATTAAATTAATTTTAAGTTTTCCGTTTTAGGGATTTCCAACCCCGTCAGAAATACAGCAGTTCATGCTCCCTGCTGTTAAATATAAAAGTTCGGGTCGCCCAATTTTAGCGAGATTGGGAACTCGGATTTTTACAGGTTTTCCCCCCTTTAACTTGCCTTGGTTCCATCTTAATCTTATATATTGAACTATCCGGGTTGCAATACATTCTTTTCATTCTTGCTTCTTCTTTTTTCTTCTTTTGTTGTTATTTTATCCAATAGTTTTCTTTATTTCTATTAGAATTTCTAACACTTCCGATAAAAATGTCATACGCTTCCACAGCAGAAACATTCTTTTTTATTTTGAATAATTTTCCTTGATTTGTTTGCTCTTTCTAGACTTCGATTTCCATTTGTATAGCTCCAGTTTCGCTTTACTCTTTCTTAAAAGTTTACAATTTCTCTTCAACTTTTCCGAGTTTGTTATCCAGTTCAGTCTGTTTCTAAAGCTAATTTTAGGATTCGTTAGTCTGACTTTGTGAGATATTCCAAAAGGCGTTAAGATCTCTTTCCTAGGACATAAGTCTTTTTTCAATTCCTTCTGCTAAGTCTAGCTTTGCCATTAGCATATCATTGTCCTTCTTCAATCTCATGACCTCTTCCTGGAGGTTCAGTACCACTTTGATGAGCTACTCCATGCTCATCTGACCAGAAGGGTTGAACTCTGATACCTCCTGGTAGAGAACAGACTTCATCTGTTTTCTCGGTTTCTCGCTTGAGGTTGGAGTTTCCGTGTGTATATTCTTCAAGGTTGGCTTTCTTTCGTTTTGTTAGATTCCAAGTTGTTAGTTCAGTGTTGGTTAAGGTTGCGATAGAGAAGATTGTTAAGATTATTAAGACTTGGCTTCTTGCTTCCTCCCTTCCTTTTTGGCTTAGGAAGAGGTGGTATAGAAGCCTGACTTGAAATCTTCAACCATTTTTTTTATTATACTTCTTTGTATTAAATTAGATTAAAATACGCAAATTTATATTAGTTAGTCTGTTTTTCTTCTTTTCTACTTAGTTTAACTTCTATATCTTTTAAACTAAACAAACTTAATTACTCTATTTAACTGTGTTTTTAACTTATGATAATTCTTTAACTTCGCTTCTTCAGCTTTACTAATTTAAATCCCTCTTTTATTCTTCCTAAAAAATTCTTATGATTTTAATATTCTGATAGGAATAAATTCTTATCTAATTCTGCTTTAGTTAACTCTGTTCATTACATTTGTTATATTTAATAGCAGCGCAAGAAATTTTTCTTCTTAGAACACATTAATCTCCCAATTGCTCCAAATTTCTTCTAAATGGTAATATTATTTCCTTTATAGTTTATGCGATTTTAGTGTCCTTAATGGAATAGCACAAAAAAATTAAAGTTATTAGGGTTTTATATGCAAAATGCAATTTTTATTCTGATTATTTCATATTTTCTCAATTATTCCTTACTCTTTTATTTTTCCTCTAAATCTTGCTATTACTAAACACCATTCTTTTAAGACAAATTGAGTCCATCAAATATTTAATTATTTAATTTGTGGATTGGAAGTTGTTGGTTTACATTTCTAAGAGTAAGTAAAGAATAAAACTTGTCATATTGAATTTTTATTTTGCAAGTTTAATTAAATAATCAGCAAGTTTTCATGCATGCAATCTAGTTAAAATTTCCTTCTACTTAATAATTATAATAATACCTGACTTTTACTTCCGTATGTCTGATTTTTCAGTTTAAACTCTAAAAATTACATCATGAAAAGCTTCATTATTAGAAACCATAAATTTATTAGTTCTCTATTATTTTATCTGCCCTCAAAGTTACATTGTAAGGTTTTACTGCAGTATCTCATACTTCTGGAGAAATATCTAAAAATGCTTAAATTGCTTTATCTGGATTTATTTCTCTTATTTTAGAAATTATAATAGTTACCATTACAAAACTTGTTCTATCAACCAAGAATGGGATATTTAAGACTCTTTATTATCACATCTTTCAATTTATTATCTTGCAGCGTTTTAAAACTAGCCTATTAGTTCAGAATCTTCATATATATTTCCTAGCTTGATTTTACCAGAACTTAATCATAAAAATTAAAGTTATCAGGTTTTAGATTTTACTTAGAGAGAAGAGTTCTAATTTAATAATTAATATAGTTATTGATGTAAAACTATAAGGAATATCTTTTTTCTGTATTTTCACTAAATTAAACTTTTGTATTTTAATTTATAAATAGCAATCTTCTGATAAATACAGTTAGAATCAATTTAAAGTTCAACTTTATTCTTTTTTTCAAATTATTGTTTAATTTCCACTCTAACCATGATAGACTTCTATTATTTCTCTTAATATAGATTAACTTATTATTTAACTTCAGCTATAGCAAAAATACAGTTAAAAAGAAAAGACATTTATAAAAGAATGTGTTTTACCATAATAGATGAGATATAAGAATGAAGCAGCTAAATAAATATCTATAAATAAGGATAAAATAATATCTTTATTATTTATCTTCATAGTAAACAAGCATTACTTACAACTTTAAAAAATACTTATATCATTATATTTATTTAACTGAAAATTGTTTTCATATATTTCAAAGGTTAACAATCAAAGCTTATAAGCAATTTTTTAGGTTTTATAATATTATAATTTCTACTATAATCCTTAGATAAAAATCTATAACTAAGAACTATAAAAAATTATAATAGACTAAGCCATCTTATAATAATTATAAATATTTTCATTTTAACTTATCTAACTTAAAATTTTGAATTAAACTGTAAAAGGTGAAATTATGGGATCAATTGAGCATCTCATGTTTTTAAATATCTAGCTTAATTTTTATTAATTAAATAAATCTTTAAATCAGTCAAAACTAAAAATAAAGTTTAATATATTCATTTTATGTTCCCAAAACTTAAGCATAGTTTGATTAAACTTATAAAGATATTTCTAATAAAATAATTTAATTTTCTTTAAATATTCCAAAGTTTTGTAAAAGTAAACTATTTCATTCTATTTATATTTTCTTTCTATATATGTATTGCTATTATTTACATTCTACTTAATTTTTAACTTAAACTAAAAAGTATTTTACATTATTATTAAATTTAATATACTTATATATACTAAGCCTCAAATAAACAATATATGCTTATATGGTTTTTAAGGCTAAGTAACTTTAGTTTTTCATTTATTAAATTAAATTAAACTTTTTTATTTTATACCCTTATATTTTAAAATGATTTTATCTCTTTAATTCTTTTTCTTTATAACCACTTTTTTATCCTTCTTTCCTGATTTCTAAGTATAAAACTCTTAAATATATGTCACTACATCTGAAATATTCTAAGAGTTAAATATTTCTAAATAAACTGGAACTAAAGAATATCCTTTTACTGATTTATCAGCTGCTATTTACTACTCAAAGGAAAATCAATCAGTTTAAATTTGCCTATCTCCACACAATCACAAGCTTGCCTGCTTAAATTTAGTTTACGATAAAGAATTCTGTGATATTACGAGAAACGAATCTAAGTATTCAGGTACAAAAAAGATTGCATTATAAACAATATTAAGAGCGCGGATATGATTAAAAATCAGTGATGCGATATTATTACAAGAATGATAATACAGTAATATTAGTTTAATATCCTGACCTATAAGTAAGTCTATAGAAAGATGTTTTTATTAAAAAACCACATAAATTTAATTAAATGACAACTCAAATATCTCATATAGATTTTAACGAGAAGCTAAGAAAATTAAAAAAAAGTTATTTGAATATGATAAGTTAAGTAAATGGAATTAAAAGTTTAAAAGAATTGTATTTTATACAAAGTTTAAATTAAGAGAAGCAAAATAATTAATAATATTCTACTTTTCTAAGTTTAGATCATTTTTTAAATATACCCTTAGAATTAATTATGTTTATAACTGTTTTAATTATACTATCTTTATCTTTATTTTAAAAGAAACTGAGTTCTGAGAATATATTATAGAAGATATAAATAAATATGCTTATTATTTTTTAATTAGATTAAAAGAGAATTCTTCATTATAATTTGTATTATATATAATTATATCCAAAATAATTAATAGCTAGGTTTTTTAATTTAATCTCTTGCTTTAAGTCTCCTTCTATTGCTTATAATTATTACTTTATTATTGATAAATGTACTAGCATCTTCTTAAAATCTAAAGTTTAGCCTATGAATAATTTAATCTTGCATTATTCCTGCAAATAACATTCTAACTTATATCTAAAATACTTTTTTCTTTCTATTATTTATAAGCAATTGTTTGATTCTCTTTTCGTAGTAAGTAGTTATATCTATTAATTGGAATGAATACATTTAAATAATTTGGATGAGATTTATGTTTATAGTCCAACTAAATATAGTAAAATATTGTAAAAGGTGGCATAATAATTACTTTAAACTTAAAAGACTCAGAAAAAAATATATTAAAGATAGTTTTCTCTTATTATAAATTATTTTAATGTGATATAAGCTTCAAATATTTGAAAGGCTTTGCTATAAATAATTCTATTAGCAAAAGAGTAGCAAGTTAATATAAGAAATAATTGACTAAAATATAGAAAACTTCTTTAAGAAAGCATTTTACTCTAACTTAGGAGTATAAGAATGATTAACTTTTTTGCCAATGCTTTAAATTAGATTCTAGTAATAAAACTTTTGACTAAATTAAAATAAAGTTGAGCGATAAAATTATATAGCAGAATGTTTAAAAGCATTATGAGAATATTTAAGACTTTGAATGACTTCATAGCCTTCTAATAATGATATTGGTATAAGAGTAAGTATATTTAACGAAAATATTGTAAGATAATATTATAAAGCATGCTTATATAACAATTAGTCTAAATAATAAGGATAATTTATTATCACTTACATTAGAAATTTTATTTGTTATATATGTATTTGCAAAGACAAAAGATATGTAACTAATTATTCAGTATCTAGTTAATAATGTATATAGATAGTAGTATAATGATTTATAAAGGAAATATAGTTATACTTTAGTTATTTGCTTATTAATTTTCAGATTATGGTTAATAAATTATCAGGAATTACTTGGATTATGCTGGATAAGCTTTAGCTATTAAGCATTTAATATAATACCATATTTTATTTATACTCTCTTAAATTATAAAAGGTATGCTTTTAGATTTTTATTAGTATTTCATTTTACTAGCAGTTTGCATTTAAAATATGATAAACTTAAGTATAAACAATGTGATGGAGAAATTATCTCTTTAGATTGTTGCAGAAGGAAGGTAATTAACTTAAACAGGAAGAAATTTACTATCCACTAATATGGAAAATTAAAATAAAGCTATCTATTATTACATAATTAGATACTAGCTAGAAGCTAGCAATCAAAAGACTATTTAATAAAATTACAGCATGCTTAAATATAACTAAGAACCAAACCTTTAAAGACTGATAAGTATATAAATGATTTAAATTATTAACTAATTATATCATATTAAATTGAAGAATAAACCAATACCTATTTACTATAAAAATGAAATTAAATAGTTGTTTAATATAAAAATAAACTTGAAAAGTACTTATATAAAGAAATAATAAAGCTATACAATTGTATTAGATATTTTATATTAGTTAATAAATCTTAGATTTTATATATTTTTAGAATAAATTAAGTATAATCATTTATTGTCATTTTCTCTTCTCTAACTTTAAGTCAAAATTACACATTTTTAAATTTGATTTTGGTAATTAATATTGAGCAACTTATCTTTAACTTAAATTTCTAAATACATATAGACCTAAAATAAGCTATTTCTGATTTTTTAGACCAATAAAAGGATAAACAATAACAGAGTTAATATTATTGAAAAGATAGATAATTATTTGACTGTATTCTAAATTAAAATTTCTTTAATTAGTGATTAAAGGATAAAATATTAAATTAATAGATTTTCTTTACTCTTATAAAATTATAGATAATAGTATTATAAGAGAAGCTTAAGAATTGAAGCACTTATGAATTTTAAGTATTTCTGATGTTTTAATTATGCTATTAAGAGTGATTTATATAAAAATTTAAAGATATATTGATATGATTTATTATATCCTATATTTATTTTAATATTATTAATATTTTAAACTAATTAAAGTGTTTTGATGTTTCTATTAAACTTGAACAAATAGTCCTCAATTACCCTCTTTTCTTTCCTTTACAAAGTTTTCTTAAAATTATTCCCTTTAATCATAAAAATTCTATTCATCCTTAGTTATTTCTAATGATAGGTGTTGCTCTTATTCTTAACTTTTATTAGTTTATTTTATTTTTTTATCTAATTAAATTTTTTTACTTGAATTAAAAACTTCTGAAATATTAGATATTTAATCTTGATCTTCCTATTATCACTTAAAAGATTAATTACTATCTTTTGCTTGCTCTTCAGTTTCTTCTGCTATTACCCTTAGATTAAAATAATTTAGATTTTTTTATTTATTCTAATATTAGCTTTTTAAATAATTGTTTCCTTTTTCTTAATGTGTTAATATATCTTAGTACTAATTCTAGTTCTGGTTCTAAATTTTTTCTTCCTCTTAGTTATCCTCAAGATTTGTTTCTTATTCCTATTATTCTGAAAAGAACATTTGAATCCTTTCATTTCAGTATTTTTCTATAGTATTATATTTATTCTTTACAGTCTATAAATAAAGTTAGACTAAACTATAATCAGATATTAATCTTTACTCTATATAACTAAGAAATTCTACTTCCTCTTAACTATCAAATGGTTGGTATAGCAGTTTGGTTTTTTATTATTTTAATCCTTAGCTTGTAAGCAAATTAAATTAGTCTTGTAATATATATTCTGCTTTTATTAGTTTAGCTTTACTTTTCTTACTATTCCTTTATTTCTTTTTTTTCTTCGCATTTTCCAGATTTTCAATAATATCAAATATCTTAGTCTTATGTTTAAAATACCCAAGAAGAAAATACCATTTAAGTGATTTCCTAATAATCTAAAAGCTTAGCTCAGTTAAAAAGTAATAAATTAGATTAACTAGAAAAAAAAGATTAGACAAAGCAAGTAGAATAAGAACTGTTATATCTATAATAGTATGACTCTCTCCTGATTCAAAATAAATACCTATATAAACCAAAAAAATAGATATAAATAAGTAATACTTTTCCATTTAGTTAAGCTCATATGTAATATATGGCTGACACTTTAGCTAAAGCATTATGAAAACAATTACAACAGAAACTAGACATCAGAATTAGAATATTATATTAGCGTTTTACAGAAAGATGAAAACTGATGAAATTATAAACTTCTAGTATATTTTTACGAATTCTCAGTAGTAAAACTCTTCTTTATATCCAATTGTTAGGAATCCTAATTAAGCTTTAATTTTATATGAACAAATCATCTTTCGATTCTTGTGTAAATAAAGGATGATTATGAGTGGTATAATTATTCCATATAATATTAATGCTGGTAAAGCGAATGTTAGGATATATATAAGATGATTTCCTTTTCAGCATACTATTTCTGTATAAGCATTCAAAACATAAACTTCATTAGAAATATTGTAGCAACTAAAAGCGCTTTATATAGTTAATATTAAGCCTGTATATATTTGAAAAAAGGAAACACTCATTACTGTTATTAAGATAGATTTATTAAAAGGTCTTCGAGTTATTAATGATTATAATCAAACAAACAAAAAGTAACTATCAAAATTATGAATGGCAGAGAAATACTACTTGCGACTTTACTGTAATACTTCTATTCACCTTCTTAATAAAGACATTCAAAGTTAATGATATTAGATGTTGCTGATATATAACCCTAATTTAATATAAACAAATTACTAAAAGCATCTGGCCAACTAAATTTAAAGTTCTGTATTAAAGCTGAAAATTACATATAGTTAGAAAAAATTTTGAAATAAACTTCATAGTATTTATCCTATTTCCTAGCGGACTATAAAGTAGACTTCACTATATAAATAATGAAGAATATAAATATCATTATGATACATAATCCAAAAATTATGCTATTTTACTCTTTTTAGCATTTTTAACAAGCGTTTAAAACCGTTTTTACTTCAACCTTCTTCGCATATATCACATAAAATCCCTTTGTGTCCTTCAGCGCAATTACCTTACCAATTTATATTTTTTAATATTTAATCTCTTTTACTTATATCTGTAGCTTAGAGATAGCTTGTTACTTGTATTTATCTAATAGAACTTCCTAAACAAGCTTTTGCGTTAGGACATTTATGCACTCTTTCATCAGTAAAACTTGCTCTTCAAAAGCCTTCGTTAGGCATAATTAGATTACTCCCATAACATTTTGCTCCATTAAAGCATTTTTTACAGGAATTTTCCTATGAATTCAAGGAATATTATCCAAAGAAACAATTTTGGCATTAACGACCATTTACTAAAATCTATCCAATAAGACAGTTTTTTAGATATATGGTAACTTATTATTAATCTGTTATGCTTTTATTTTAAGGTAAATTATTCTTATCTATTGAATTTGTTTATAGTTTTAAGCTTATATAGCTATCAGGTTTTCCATATATTCTTATATCTCTTATGCTAAAAATTCCCATTTCTGCTTATATTCTTGTTTTACCAACAAATGTAACTTAATTTGAATCTACTGATTCAATCTTCAAACTAGAAGTATTATCATTTTTGATTAGCTAACCATAAACATCAGTAATGAATAGTTTTCTTTCTTCTATAGGAAATCCAGGTAACTAGTCTATTAATTATCTTTCAGACTTATTCTATTAGCAATGAGCCAATACATCAGAGATATAGGTATTACTTAATTGGTAGACAAAGGCAGCTAAATGATTTCCATAATAAGCAGAATTATTGATAAATAGCGTGCATATGGAAGAGGTATTGAGATGGGGTATAAAAGTAGGAAGAGTAGCTTGAAAGAAATAGCTCCTCCTTCCCCTACATTAGTAGTAACAGAATTATGGATAAAGGAATTATTTTGTAATGTATAGTTACAAATTTATTTCTTATCACATACTAATCTTAATGCTCCACCTTTAGAAGCAAATTACTTCTAACCATCTATTTTATTATTCTAAAATACATTTTACTTAAAAGTTATATTACCATTCAAGCAGTAACCAACTCCTCCATGTTCAGTTGCTATACAATCTTAAAAGATATTATTCTTAATTAAGTAATTATATTTCAGATCATCATTCACTATAGCAAAACAAGAACCTTATACTGATCTCTAATTTTAACAAATACAGTTACTCATATTCATCTAAGAATTCAATGCATAAATAGCAGACCCATAACTATTATTACTTACTCCTCTCTCAAACTTTACGTCACTTAAATTTAATTCACTTTCTTCTATAACTAAACCAGTATCTTAGAAGTCTTCAATTCTACTATCTTCAATTCATAATTTACTACTTTTTTATGCATAAACTACTGCTCCATAACTAGAAGTACTATTAACAAAATCTATTTTCTCCAGACTCATATTTGATTCAAACCCATAAATTACTCCTCCTTTACCTCCTCTCATATTCTCAAACCTAACCTAATTCATACTTAACTAACTTTATCTTACATAAATTGCTCCTCCTTCATATTCTCCTTCTCCATTTCTAAACCAACTATTATTTATTTCTATTTCAGAATAAAGGTCACTATAAATAAACGCTCCAGTGTATCCCTTTTGATCTTCAAAAGTAGATCCATTTATACTTATTTTCGAGTATTACCCTAAAATACCTGAAGTCTATTTAAGTCCTTTATTTTTACTTACTACTATCCTATTTATATTTAGCTAACTTTAATACACAAATACTATAGATGATTATCCATCATTATCCCTTATTCTTACTTATTCTAGCTAGCTTGGCTATTATAAGCTTGAAACTCATAAATTAATAATTCCTATAGAATAAGCTGTATTGTTACTAACTTCTGAGTTTACTATTATGAATTGAGAGTTTTAAGCGAATAAGAAAGCTCCATCCAGCGCGCTATTCTAAGTAATATTTGAGTTTTCCATTCTGAATAAATTATCTTCAATTATGTAGCCAACTCCTCCTTTATCTTTAGCTTGATTTTATTAACAAATTACTTCTTACAAAATTAAAGTAGATTGTTAAATGAAAAACACACCTCCTTAGTTAGCTTAATTGTTACTTAGATTTGATTAAATAAATTGTATGTTTGATTAGTCTGCTTTAAGAAATCCTCCTATTTCTGCTTTATTATAGCTTCCGTTAATTTATTGTATAGTAGCTTATACTTAAGTAAATTAAAAGACTGCTCCATTCTTAGCTTTATTTTCAAAAAACTAGCATTTGCTTATTAAATCTAGTCTTAGTTAGCTTCTATTACTCCTCCTTGTTTAAAGGCTTCATTATTTAAAAATTGACATTCAATTATTTAATAAGTAGAAAACTAGGATTAAATTGAAGCTCCTCTAGTTGCAATGTTTGCTTAAAAGGTAGAGTTTAGAAATAAGCTTAAGAGTTCTTAAGAGAAATTAAAGATCCTTCTCTTACTTAGTTCTATATAAATGTACAACTAGCTAACTTAAGGATTTAATTGGTGATCTCTATTAAAGCTCCGCTATCAACTAAGTTTATAATAAAGAAACTTTCTTATATTTGTATTTGAGAATCTTTAGCTTCTATTAAGTATGATTATACCTTATTAGTGGTAAAGTAACTTTAGCTGATATTCAATTAATTAATTTAAACTATTTTAATTATTTTATCTGCTTCATTAGAATCTAATAAACATCTATTTAGGTATAATTAGTCAGCTACTATTACTTCTAACAGACTCCCTTAAGAAGCATTATTGTTTGCTATACTAACTTATGTAAGTTCAAAATCGGATTAGCTTAAATAAAAAACAGCTCCTTTATTAGCTTAGTTATTTATAATCTAGGTGTCCAGTAGTTAAAAGAACGACTAGGAAAAGTGAAACAAATTACCATCCGCTATCAGATTTGCTGCTACTTTACTTTATTATAATACTATATTTGAAGTAGCTGCAAATATAAGTCCACCATTATTTTATACCTAGTTCTCTTCAAAATTAAGTGAGTCTATATATACTCTACTAACTGCCAGTAAGTAAAGAAAATATCCTTATTTAGCATTATTTTAACTAATTTTAGAATTTCCTATTTATAATTCTCCATTTTCTTAGTAAATAAATCCTCCATTCTCTGAGGCATAGTTTTTAAGGTATTGAATATTATCTAGTTGTATATTTGAACTTAATGAATAGAGAAAGAACCCTTGCTTGCATAGTTACTTATTACTTAGGTATAAGAAATAGTAGCATTAGCCTTTTCAATAATTATACTTCCAGATATATTTGCTTAGTTATTCTTTAGTTCAATATTTTAAAGAACTAAATTGAAGGATTTAAAATAGCCTACACTTCCCTAGTTGGCTTTGTTGTGCTAAAATGAGCAATTTGTAATTTAAAAGGAAAATTATTATTAATCTGATTCACAATAAAAATTACCTCCCTTTTAAGCGAAATTAAGATCAAATGTACTATATTCTATCTGTCAATTTTAAGGGTACTATGTATATAAGAATCCTCCTTTGCCTTATAAAGCTTTATTATCAATGACTTTAATTCTTGTTATCTATTATATATTAGATTCTGCTAAAGCTATTACTCCACCATTGTCTAATAAGGCTGTGTTACTTACAAATGAACAGTTTTCAATTTAATTTATAAAAGATTTAGATATAAAAAAGACTGCTCCTTGAAATGATGCTTCATTTAACTAAAATAGGTTATTTTAGATTAAATTAATTTAAGACTAACTAATATAAAAGCAGGCTCCTTAATATGCTTTGTTGTTAATAAAGGTATTATTATCTATTTCTATTATTTTTGATTGCCAATCTATATAAAAACTCCTCCATTGTTATTTGCTTAAATCCCTTAAAAAATGCTGCTTTATATCAAAGAAATTTCAGATTGCTACATAAATAAAAATCCTCCCTTATTTGCCTTTTCTAATTTTTCTTAGTTAGTAACTAAAATACTAGAGATTTAGTTTATATTAGACTGTTCAATAAAAATAGTACTTCCTTCACTAAATGCTTGATTATCTATAAAAGTGCAATTATGAATTAACTCAATAGCTGAATCTGATGCAGCATAAATGACTCCTGCTTTTGGTGCTGAATTGTATATAAATACATTATTTTTGATTTATTTTATCTAAGAAGCTTCTATATAAAAGCATCCTCCTTCATAGTCAGAAGTGTTATTGTAAAATGTGCTGTTTTCTATTATTTTGCTTATGTAACTTATATAAAGATACAAAGCACCTCCGCTAATTCAGCCTTATTATTAAAAAAATGGCAATTATTAATTTAGCCTATAATTGAAAATTCTAAGTACAGAAATCTGCTTAAGCTTAATTATTGCTTGCTATTACATTTGCTATCTTCTCTATAAAAGAATCAAACAGGTAGATAATTCCATTCCCCTAATTTAAATTATTCTCAAATTAGCAGCTTATAATCTAAAAAATGCTTGAAAGTAAACTACTGATCACTCCTACTTAAGAATTGGCTAGATTATTTTAAATTAAGTGTTAGTAATTTATCCTAAATAGAGTCTCTTAGTTAAATTATTTCTCCTACTTTTGCTTAATTTTCCATAAACTAGCAGTTTTCTATAATTAGGCAGCTTGCTTTATTTAAGTATATTATACTCTTTTCTATGCTATTTTTTATAAAAGTGCTACTGTAAATTGTTGTGTTTGATCCTTGTGAAAATAGTATTAATCCATTTGTGCTTATTACATTGTTTAAAAAAGAGCTTTATATTAGAGATGAGTTTGAGCTTTGGAAATAAATAATTGAGTTCTAGTATTTATTTTATATAATCGAGCAATTATGCAGTTATAAGGATGAATTTAGATAAAGCATCACATCTTAGTTTCCTTCGTTTAAATAAAATGTAGAATTACGTATTTTTAAGTAGCTCTTGATGCTCTAAAGAATAGTTCCCTATATTATACTGAAGTTACTATTTATTATGGTCAAATCCGAATTTTCTATTTATATCAAGTATCTTTCATAACTCATTCAATCTTATTCATAATAATCCTCATCTTCTTTAAACCATCAGTGTCTTAGTATATCTTCTCATAAGGATAAAAATTCAAGTCTATAATAAAATTTTAAAACACTGTGCAAGAAATATTTAAGCTAGAATTATTAGCTTGTATCAAGTTCTTATTACTAAGCCAGACAAAATCTATATAACTATTTTCATACTTAGTAAACATTTATTATCCACTAATTATGAGCTCTTTTAATGTTAAAGTATCATTAACTAGATTTATTTGCAAGTCAGGTGTTTAAACTCAAATTTAAGCTACCTTATTTCTTTGGTAACACATTGCTGATTCGCTATTTTCTATGCATTCTTAAAATGGCAAATTGTGATTACTTTTGGTCCTTTTCATTTAGATCCACCTCTTAAAATTTCACATCTTTTTAAGCTAGAGACACTTGATAAGCAATCTAGTTGATGGTTATGTGGTGAAATAAACATTTCTATCTATTGATTTTCCTATAATCGATAGAGAGTATCTGATATAGATGTAAATGGATATTCCTTAGTTCCGTTTGATTCAGCAAGTTAAAGCTTGTTGAATACTTCTTCAGTTGTTACAAAGACTTGCTTTATCTCTCCTCTGGACAGCGAAAAAAATAATAGCTAAATAAAGAAAAAGAATTTAAGTGGTTTACTTTACATTTTTATCAGTTGATAATAGCTAAAAAAAGTTGTATTTAAGTTACTTATTTAGCTTTAAGCCTATACCTACTTATGACTTTATAAATTATAAGCATTTAACTTAGCTTAGGAAGAAGATAAAGATAGCTATTACTATTAAACTTAAAACAAGCCTAAGCTAATTAACTAAAAATTAGAGTTTAGCCTTATTTTAAGTTTATTTTAGCTTTAATCTTTTATTTAGCTAAGCTTATTTCCCTATTCATTTATAAAGTACTAACTATTTAGCTTCCTACTTTCCCCTCCAATTTGTTCAATAAAGTTTAATAGTAAATTTAATTTACCTTCAAATTAAGATAAATTCTAAAAGAGCCTTTAATAATTGAATATGACTAGCAAGATTTCTGATGAAATAGAAACTTTTAAAAATTTAAATTTGAAGACTATCAAATGAAAGCTTAGTTAAATAATAAAAACTACTTAAAGAATAGAATTCCAACTTAATATATAATTAATATTAAAAGGCTATTATTACAATTAATATCTATAAAGCTTTAAAATATCAAATTGTTAGAAATCTCCTTGGAGTAATAGAAAACCATTTTAAGATTTATGCGGATTTTCATTTCAAATTATTCAAGCATTACATTAGAAGAAATTTGGTGAAATTTATGAAAATTTAAATTATGATGATGAACTTGCATGACTTTTAAATCAAAAGTATACTGAAATTCAATTTAAAGAAAATTAAAAAAATCAATCATTTATTATATTTGGAAAATTTATCTGAAGCAACTAAAGAGGAAGTTTTAATGCCTATTTGTTGTGTAAAAATTCTCTTTAAATAATAGCTTAAATATAATTCAAGTATGCAAAGTCTTTTATTTTAAATGTTTGCTCATAATATATTTTTCAATGGGAAACCAATAATAATAAGCTTACTCATACTATTTACTTAAATCCTTTAAGTTGATTTAGATAGTTCTTAATATGAATTTTTTATTTTGTCTGATGAATTTTTATCTTAATTAAGAATTTAAAAGTTTTAAAATTTCTTAGCTCAAAGCCAATTAACATCTTTATATACAATTTTAAACTCAGATAAATCTCGCTCTCCATCAATGAATTCATTTAAAATAAATTATCTTCCTGATAATTTTTCTTTATCTATGTATATAAACCTTTTTACTCCTTTTGAGATAATTTATTTTTATTAATGTTAATTGATTTATTTCTATAATGATACTGAAAAATATAAATAAACTGCGTATAATCTTGTTGATAAATACTAAAGACATATCACAATAAATTTAAAGATATTTCTAATTTTTATTATAAATCATACGCACATATTAATTTATTAATCTTTGTTTTCTTAACTTCCATATATTATAATATTTTTATTATTAGCTTGCAGTATACAATTTAAGAACAAAGATAAATATTTTAATTTATAGTGGACAAATACTAATATAGTTTTATAGTTGTTGCTACTATATTCTATTAATGTCTCTATAATTTTAATTATTATGTTTAAATCATAAATATATTTAAAAATTCTCCTCTTTACTCTTTACTAAAATCTCTCTCTTGCTCTTTAAACTATTTTTGTATATTTTCTAAATTTCTCTTTAATATGCTTTCCTGTTTGTTAAGTTACATTATAATGTGCTTTAAACTTAATTTAAGTTTTTAAATCTCTTGTAGCTGATTAAATTATTTTCCTTAATTCACTTTTCTAAAGCGAGATAATTCCTGTGTATTAGTAGCAATTGCTGATCTCAACTTAATTTGTTTCTTTTGTGAATCTATAAATCTATCAGATAATTTTAGTAAATACCTTAAGTTCTATTTCTAAATGGGTTAAGTCAAATATTCTTTATGTTTACTATAATATCTTATCATTATTCTTCATTGATATAACTATCTGTATTCCAAACAGAGCTTTAAATTTGATATTGTAAACCTAAATGTTACTAAGGAATTAAGATAGCAGCTCTTCCTCTCTTCTTAGAACCTTTATAAAAGTAGTCACAGTGAGTCTCGAACTCCCAAGCTCTGCGTTATTGTATTGTGCTCTAACCAGGTAAATAATATATGTTTATACAGCATCTATACTTTATACTTTATAATGACTCTTTATATTTTTTCTTTATCTGATTATATTCCTTATTTATAATATATCTTATTCTGCTTCTAAGCAAAGAAGTTTAGATATTAACTAAAATAGGTAGAATATAGACTCTTAATATAGATAGTTAATTAACTCTTTACTTATTGGTTAGTTTTAAATGTTGTATATAATGATGAGTTTAATCTAAGGATAGTGCTTTATATCTTAAAATAAAGTTAATAATGATATTAGTTAGATAACTATCTTAATTAGTATTTTAAAAGTTACTTAAATGGTTTCTTTATTTCTGCTATATCTATTTAATTTACCATTTATGCTTTAATTTATTAGCTTAGATATCAAGTAGTTCCTTTATCTATAATGTTTACTTACTTTTTACCATTTAAACATATATAATAAACAATTACAACTAAAAAGGGCTGTTCTGGGAATTGAACCCTCTGGCACCCTAAGCGAGAATGATACGACTAGAAGCGTATTAAAAGGTAGTTGAATATAAGTGGAAATGTAAGTTAATAATAGTTTAATTAAATGAAGCTAGCAATCGTTGCTTATTAACTGCTTAAATAAGTTTATTTATTTTTCCTTTAGATATTTTAAGATTAAACCTTTTTATTAAATGCCTTATGCTATTCTATCTAAATAGACATATTAAAAATTAGAAGGGAATTATTAAAATACTTACATTTGATAGCTAGATTAATAATTAGGATTGAACTGATTTATTTATCAAAAGATAATATAACTTTTAAGAAGAACAAATAGAAGCAATGATAATTAGATTTTAAGGCTTAAATTTAAATAATTTCTAGTTAGTAACTATTTTAAGATTCTATAAATGGTGATACTGCTTAACTAGAATCTAAATCAAATCACATTTATTTAATTTAAGTAATAAGTCAATAATTATCCAATTCTAGCTTAACTATGGAGATCTTTCTCACTTTTATAAGTTGAAGCACTATAAATAAGATGAAGCTATAATTGCATAATATAAAGCCCATTCGTTATTTGCTTATTTATACTCTATTGCAATCTTTAACTTTATTTAGTGATAGGCTTATTTTCATGCAAAGTGCCATTCAGAACTTTACAGCCCCAATCTATCTAGAAAGCATAGGTAAATATTTTGATTCCTTCAAATATAAATTAAGAAATGATAAATAATCACAAAACTATTATAACTGAGATATATCAAAAGCTTTAAAACAGTGAAGATATTATAAATAAGGTACCTTATTAAATAACTAAAGGCTTATAATTAAAGCGATCTTTTAAAGTAGATTCCTAATAGTAGCTTTACTATTAACTTTAACCATTTTCTAATTAATAAGGATAAAAAGGATAAAATTAAGTTTATAGTTTTAGAAAAGAGCTCCAGGGTTCACTTGTTTTTGTTCCTGCTCTTTCCTGAACTAAAGGACTGCGTAGGACTACATTAGTCCGCCATCCTTGTCTCTCCCTCATCCACTAATTATCGTTATAGTTTCTTCTTCCATTTTTATAAAACTCGTTGTTTCTTGAGTTGTTGAATTTTTTTTCTGTATATTTATCCTGTTCTTGTTGGTCATATTCTGAAAAGTTAGTCTAATATTTATTACTTGTTAATTTTTTCAATTTCTTGTTTCTTCCAGCATTTTTTCCAACAATGATTTTTCTAGCATAAATAGCACCGAATCTATTTGCGATAATAATTGATCTTATTTATTTCTTATTATTAGAATTCCGATTCGATTTCCATTGGGATATTTGATTATTAATCTTATTAATCTTATTAATCTTATAATTTTTAAATTATTACTTGTTATTATTCTTGTTTTTCTTAAAGTTGCTTTATTTGATATTCAATTTAAGAAAAATGAAATTGGAACATTTGAGGGACTTCTTTAAATTATTTATCAATTTATTCCAATTTAATTACTATTTACGATTAGATTTTATTTAATGATTCATCTATGGATGGGAATTATAGGTTTAATTATTCCATTAATTTTTCTAGTAATTTTTCTAAATTTTCTATTTTTTATCTTTGCTTTTTCAAGTCATATTGGATATTTGATATCCTTTGCTGAACTGATTATGCAAAGGATTCCTTAGATTATTAATCTTTATCTTATTAAGGCTATTCTTCAATTAAATTAGGCTATTCTTATTTTTCAAGTATTCGTTAATAGAGGTCTATTATTTCTTAGGTGCCATTTTATTTTCTAATTAATAAAGATTAATAAATAGAACTAATTGCTTATTAGATAAACTAGCCTAAAGTGTAATAAGTTTAAGTAGGCTAGTTAACTAAATTAGATAACTATAAAAGGAAGATATTGCTATTTGCTTAATACTTTTGAGAAATATAAGATTCTTAGAGGATTCAAATATTTTTAATTAATCTCATTTAGTTTACTAAGGTTGTAGTTTTAAAGAGCACTTTTAACTTAACTTAAATAAAATAGCATCTTAAGAATTAAAGAGAAAGTGCTTCTAAGCTTTTATTAGACATAAAATAAAGAAATATACTTAAATAGATTAAATTTAAATTATTTGATTTATAGGAGATTAACTTTATAAATAATAAATAAAGAAAGTAGCTGAATGCAATAATCTGAATTATTAGATAAAAATAAAAAGACAATAAATATACAATTTAGATAAATTTAATTATCTTCCATTATGTTACATTTATTTAATTTCTATCTTAGAGCCTTACCATACGTTATAGTTAATTTAAGCAAACATTTTATTTCTTAAAAAAGTTTTTGGAAAGGTTGCTTTTATAATTTGGTAAATATGGAATGATATTATTTATGACTATTTATTTTTATCTTTAATTTTATTTATAGTTGTTTAATAAAATTAATAATTTGATTCTTAATATAAATCCTAGAAAAAAGAATAAATAAGTTTGATATATAATAAGTTTATCACTATATAATTATATAATTCTTTATTTATTTTTTATTTAATTATCCTTTAAAATTTTAACTTGTCTATTTCATAGCGATTTGCTACTATAATTTTATTAAAATTATAGTAATTTCATATAACACTTAGTAAGATAAAACTTAATAATTAGATAATAAATTTCTAGATTCAAGTTATTCTATTAAGGCTAATTTATAAGATTTATTTGCTAAATCTTTATTTAAGAGATATAATTTTATTACTTTATGCTTTATATTTCATTCTTTATTTAAGATTTAGTTCTCTAGGAGACTATGGTCTAGTGGTAGAATACTTCGTTGCCATCGAAGTGACCCGGGTTCGATTCCCGGCTGATGCATCTTTATAAATTCTTAAATAAATAATCCCTTTAGTATGCATCTTTTTTAATATACGTATTATTAGCTTACTTATCTCTTAATGCTTTATTTATATATATATATATAAAATGGCTTCTAAGAAATAACAGAAATTTGAAAAAAAACATTTAAACAGGAAAATTTTCTAAAAAATAAAAAAGCGAAATAATTACAATGAGTGAAAGTGAGAAATATGATTGATATGACGAACATTAACCCCTTGGAAATCCAGAATTAAAAAAACTTCCAACACAAACTAAAATAGAAATTTTATCTAAGTCATTAAAAGAGTTTATGCTTAAAAATAGATACCTCACTGATAAAGTAGAAAAATTAGAAAAACTAATAACGTCTTTACTTGAGAAAAAATGCTAATAATCATAAGAAATAGAAAGCAAACTGGAACAAAGAATTCTTTAAATTAAATAATAAATTCAGGTAACGCCATTTTCGTTTTAACAGAAATAATCATATCCTATGGAAATAGAAAATGAAGCCTCAAATTAAAATAAACAGTAAACGTTTATTTAAAATAAGTAGTAAATTTAAATTAAATAAGTGTTACAGGAATAATAGTTTAAAAGAAGAATAAAATGCTACGTGTGCAATAAATAACACCAATGAAAATACTGCTACTAACTAAGCGAAATTTAAAGAAAGAATAAATAAGATATTTTTAGAAAACTATTTAGGATATATCCAACATAAAGCAGAAAAATTTATAGAAAAAAAATTCTTTAATTAAAATCTTAATCCTTGGAGAAATAATTAGGAACGCTAAGTGCAAGACCAAAACTATTCCGAATACTAAAGGATGGTGCACTAATGAAGTGCTACACCGCCTAACTAAGCCTAGTAGGAATTCAAGACAAACAAATAGAGACAAGCTGATAGAATAGGTCAGATGGCTGACTACTAAGGCTTTAACAAAGGTTTTTAACTTTTTTAACTTTAACTTTTTATTAGAATTTTAAGTTTAAATAATTGGATAAAATAGAAAAGGTATTAGACTCTCTAATTAAA
>CAMPDV010007056.1:0-30497 GCA_946699065.1 Loxodes magnus
CTTCACACTCTTTTTCTTACTTTTCTTATTCACTTTTACTAGAAATTTTATTTAACTTCTAGTCACTTTCAATTACTGATCTTCACACTCTTTTTCTTACTTTACTATTCACTTTTACTAGAAATCTTATTTAACTTCTAGATACTTTCAATTACTGATCTTCACACTCTTTTTCTATCTTTTCTTATTCACTTTTACTAGAAATCTTATTTAACTTCTAGATACTTTCAATTACTGATCTTCACACTCTTTTTCTTACTTTTCCTATTCACTTTTACTAGAAATTTTATTTAACTTCTAGATACTTTCATCTACTGATCTTCACACTCTTTTTCTTACTTTTCTTATTCACTTTTACTAGAAATCTTATTTAACTTCTAGATACTTTCATCTACTGATCTTCACACTCTTTTTCTTACTTTTCTTATTCACTTTTACTAGAAATCTTATTTAACTTCTAGATACTTTCAATTACTAATCTTCACACTCTTTTTCTTACTTTTCTTATTCACTTTTACTAGAAATCTTATTTAACTTCTAGATACTTTCAATTACTGATCTTCACACTCTTTTCTTACTTTTCTTATTCACTTTTACTAGAAATCTTATTTAACTTCTAGATACTTTCAATTACTGATCTTCACACTCTTTTTCTTACTTTTCTTATTCACTTTTACTAGAAATCTTATTTAACTTCTAGATACTTTCAATTACTGATCTTCACACTCTTTTTCTTACTTTTCTTATTCACTTTTACTAGAAATCTTATTTAACTTCTAGATACTTTCAATTACTGATCTTCACACTCTTTTTCTTACTTTTCTTATTCACTTTTACTAGAAATCTTATTTAACTTCTAGATACTTTCAATTACTGATCTTCACACTCTTTTTCTTACTTTTCTTATTCACTTTTACTAGAAATCTTATTTAACTTCTAGTCACTTTCAATTACTGATCTTCACACTCTTTTTCTTACTTTTCTTATTCACTTTTACTAGAAATCTTATTTAACTTCTAGATACTTTCAATTACTGATCTTCACACTCTTTTTATATCTTTTCTTATTCACTTTTACTAGAAATCTTATTTAACTTCTAGATATTTTCATCTACTGATCTTCACACTCTTTTATTACTTTTCTTATTCACTTTACTAGAAATCTTATTTAACTTCTAGATACTTTCAATTACTAATCTTCACACTCTTTTTCTTACTTTTCTTATTCACTTTTACTAGAAATCTTATTTAACTTCTAGATACTTTCAATTACTAATCTTCACACTCTTTTTCTTACTTTACTTATTCACTTTTACTAGAAATCTTATTTAACTTCTAGATACTTTCAATTACTGATCTTCACACTCTTTTTCTTACTTTTCTTATTCACTTTTACGAGAAATCTTATTTAACTTCTAGATACTTTCAATTACTAATCTTCACACTCTTTTTCTATCTTTTCTTATTCACTTTTACTAGAAATCTTATTTAACTTCTAGATACTTTCAATTACTGATCTTCACACTCTTTTTATTACTTTTCTTATTCACTTTTACTAGAAATCTTATTTAACTTCTAGATACTTTCAATTACTGATCTTCACACTCTTTTTCTTACTTTTCTTATTCACTTTTACTAGAAATCTTATTTAACTTCTAGATACTTTCAATTACTAATCTTCACACTCTTTTTCTTACTTTTCTTATTCACTTTTACTAGAAATCTTATTTAACTTCTAGATACTTTCATCTACTGATCTTCACACTCTTTTTCTTACTTTTCTTATTCACTTTTACTAGAAATCTTATTTAACTTCTAGATACTTTCAATTAATGATCTTCAGACTCTTTTTCTTACTTTTCTTATTCACTTTTACTAGAAATCTTATTTAACTTCTAGATACTTTCATCTACTGATCTTCACACTCTTTTTCTTACTTTTCTTATTCATTTTTCTTAGATATCTTATTTATCTTCTAGATACTTTCAATTACTGATCTTCACACTCTTTTTCTTACTTTTCTTATTCACTTTTACTAGAAATCTTATTTAACTTCTAGTCACTTTCAATTACTGATCTTCACACTCTTTTTCTTACTTTTCTTATTCACTTTTCTTAGAAATCTTATTTATCTTCTAGATACTTTCAATTAATGATCTTCAGACTCTTTTTCTTACTTTACTTATTCACTTTTACTAGAAATCTTATTTAACTTCTAGATACTTTCAATTACTGTTCTTCACACTCTTTTTCTATCTTTTCTTATTCACTTTTACTAGAAATCTTATTTAACTTCTAGATACTTTCAATTACTGATCTTCACACTCTTTTTCTTACTTTACTTATTCACTTTTACGAGAAATCTTATTTAACTTCTAGATACTTTCAACTGCAAATCTTCACACTCTTTTTCTTACTTTTCTTATTCACTTTTACGAGAAATCTTATTTAACTTCTAGATACTTTCAATTACTAATCTTCACACTCTTTTTCTTACTTTACTTATTCACTTTTACTAGAAATCTTATTTAACTTCTAGATACTTTCAATTACTGATCTTCACACTCTTTTTCTATCTTTTCTTATTCACTTTTACGAGAAATCTTATTTAACTTCTAGATACTTTCAATTATGATCTTCACACTCTTTTTCTTACTTTTCTTATTCACTTTTCCTAGAAATCTTATTTAACTTCTAGATACTTTCAATCTACTGATCTTCACACTCTTTTTCTTACTTTACTTATTCACTTTTACTAGAAATCTTATTTAACTTCTAGATACTTTCATCTACTGATCTTCACACTCTTTTTCTATCTTTTCTTATTCACTTTTACTAGAAATTTTATTTAACTTCTAGATACTTTCAATCTACTGATCTTCACACTCTTTTTCTTACTTTTCTTATTCACTTTTACTAGAAATCTTATTTAACTTCTAGATACTTTCAATTACTAATCTTCACACTCTTTTTCTTACTTTTCTTATTCACTTTTACTAGAAATCTTATTTAACTTCTAGATACTTTCAATTACTAATCTTCACACTAATTTTCTATCTTTTCTTATTCACTTTTACTAGAAATCTTATTTAACTTCTAGATACTTTCAACTGCAAATCTTCACACTCTTTTTCTTACTTTTCTTATTCACTTTTACTAGAAATCTTATTTAACTTCTAGATACTTTCAATTACTAATCTTCACACTCTTTTTTCTTACTTTACTTATTCACTTTTACGAGAAATCTTATTTAACTTCTAGATACTTTCAATTGCAAATCTTCACACTCTTTTTCTTACTTTTCTTATTCACTTTTACTAGAAATCTTATTTAACTTCTAGATACTTTCAATTACTTATCTTCACACTCTTTTTCTTACTTTTCTTATTCACTTTTACTAGAAATCTTATTTAACTTCTAGATACTTTCAATTACTAATCTTCACACTCTTTTTCTTACTTTTCTTATTCACTTTTACTAGAAATCTTATTTAACTTCTAGATACTTTCAATTACTAATCTTCACACTCTTTTTCTTACTTTTCTTATTCACTTTTACTAGAAATCTTATTTAACTTCTAGATACTTTCAATTACTAATCTTCACACTAATTTTCTATCTTTTCTTATTCACTTTTACTAGAAATCTTATTTAACTTCTAGATACTTTCAACTGCAAATCTTCACACTCTTTTTCTTACTTTTCTTATTCACTTTTACTAGAAATCTTATTTAACTTCTAGATACTTTCAATTACTGATCTTCACACTCTTTTATATACTTTACTTATTCACTTTTACGAGAAATCTTATTTAACTTCTAGATACTTTCAACTGCAAATCTTCACACTCTTTTTCTTACTTTTCTTATTCACTTTTACTAGAAATCTTATTTAACTTCTAGATACTTTCAATTACTAATCTTCACACTCTTTTTCTTACTTTTCTTATTCACTTTTACTAGAAATCTTATTTAACTTCTAGATACTTTCAATTACTAATCTTCACACTCTTTTCTTACTTTTCTTATTCACTTTTACTAGAAATCTTATTTAACTTCTAGATACTTTCAATTAATGATCTTCACACTCTTTTTCTTACTTTTCTTATTCACTTTTACTAGAAATTTTATTTAACTTCTAGATACTTTCAATTATGATCTTCACACTCTTTTTCTTACTTTTCTTATTCACTTTTCTTAGAAATCTTATTTAACTTCTAGATACTTTCATCTACTGATCTTCACACTCTTTTTCTTACTTTACTTATTCACTTTTACTAGAAATCTTATTTAACTTCTAGATACTTTCATTACTGATCTTCACACTCTTTTTCTATCTTTTCTTATTCACTTTTACTAGAAATTTTATTTAACTTCTAGATACTTTCAATTACTAATCTTCACACTCTTTTTCTTACTTTTCTTATTCACTTTTACTAGAAATCTTATTTAACTTCTAGATACTTTCAATTACTGATCTTCACACTCTTTTATTACTTTTCTTATTCACTTTTACGATAAATCTTATTTAACTTCTAGATACTTTCAATTACTGATCTTCACACTCTTTTTCTATCTTTTCTTATTCACTTTTACTAGAAATCTTATTTAACTTCTAGATACTTTCAATTACTGATCTTCACACTCTTTTTCTTACTTTTCTTATTCACTTTTACTAGAAATCTTATTTATCTTCTAGATACTTTCAATTACTAATCTTCACACTCTTTTTCTATCTTTTCTTATTCACTTTTACTAGAAATCTTATTTAACTTCTAGTCACTTTCAATTACTGATCTTCACACTCTTTTTCTTACTTTTCTTATTCACTTTTACTAGAAATCTTATTTAACTTCTAGTCACTTTCAATTACTGATCTTCACACTCTTTTTCTATCTTTTCTTATTCACTTTTACTAGAAATCTTATTTAACTTCTAGATACTTTCAATTACTAATCTTCACACTCTTTTTCTTACTTTTCTTATTCACTTTTACTAGAAATCTTATTTATTTAGATCTTCAATTAGATCTTCACACTCTTTTTCTTACTTTTCCTATACTTTCAATTACTGATCTTCCCACTCTTTTTCTTACTTTTTTTATTCACTTTTACGAGAAATCTTATTTAACTTCTAGATACTTTCAATTACTGATCTTCACACTCTTTTTATTACTTTTCTTATTCACTTTTACTAGAAATCTTATTTAACTTCTAGATACTTTCAATTACTAATCTTCACACTCTTTTTCTATCTTTTCTTAATTACTTTTACTAGAAATCTTATTTAACTTCTAGATACTTTCAATTACTGATCTTCACACTCTTTTTCTTACTTTTCTTATTCACTTTTACTAGAAATCTTATTTAACTTCTAGATACTTTCAATTACTGATCTTCACACTCTTTTTCTTACTTTTCTTATTCACTTTTACTAGAAATCTTATTTAACTTCTAGATACTTTCAATTACTTATCTTCACACTCTTTTTCTTACTTTACTTATTCACTTTTACGAGAAATCTTATTTAACTTCTAGATACTTTCAACTGCAAATCTTCAACTCTTTTTCTTACTTATTCACTTTTACTAGAAATCTTATTTAACTTCTAGATTTTCAATTACTAATCTTTCTTTTTCTATCTTTTCTTATTACTTTTACTAGAAAATTTATTTAACTTCTAGATACTTTCAATTACTGATCTTCACACTCTTTTTCTTACTTTTCTTATTCACTTTTACTAGAAATCTTATTTAACTTCTAGATACTTTCAATTACTTATCTTCACACTCTTTTTCTTACTTTTCTTATTCACTTTTACTAGAAATCTTATTTAACTTCTAGATACTTTCAATTACTAATCTTCACACTCTTTTTTCTTACTTTACTTATTCACTTTTACGAGAAATCTTATTTTTCTAGATACTTTCAACTTCTTCACACTCTTTTTCTTGCTTTTCTTATTCATTTTTACTAGAAATCTTATTTAACTTCTAGATACTTTCAATTACTAATCTTCACACTCTTTTTCTATCTTTTCTTATTCACTTTTACTAGAAATCTTATTTAACTTCTAGATACTTTCAATTACTGATCTTCACACTAATTTTCTATCTTTTCTTATTCACTTTTACTAGAAATCTTATTTAACTTCTAGATACTTTCAATTACTGATCTTCACACTCTTTTTCTATCTTTTCTTATTCACTTTTACGAGAAATCTTATTTAACTTCTAGATACTTTCAATTACTGATCTTCCCACTCTTTTTCTTACTTTTTTTATTCACTTTTACGAGAAATCTTATTTAACTTCTAGATACTTTCAATTACTGATCTTCACACTCTTTTTCTATCTTTTCTTATTCACTTTTACTAGAAATCTTATTTAACTTCTAGATACTTTCAATTACTGATCTTCACACTCTTTTTCTATCTTTTCTTATTCACTTTTACTAGAAATCTTATTTAACTTCTAGATACTTTCAATTACTGATCTTCACACTCTTTTTCTATCTTTTCTTATTCACTTTTACTAGAAATCTTATTTAACTTCTAGATACTTTCAATTACTGATCTTCACACTCTTTTTCTATCTTTTCTTATTCACTTTTACTAGAAATTTTATTTAACTTCTAGATACTTTCAATTACTAATCTTCACACTAATTTTCTATCTTTTCTTATTCACTTTTACTAGAAATCTTATTTAACTTCTAGATACTTTCAATTACTAATCTTCACACTCTTTTTCTTACTTTTCTTATTCACTTTTACTAGAAATCTTATTTAACTTCTAGATACTTTCAATTATGATCTTCACACTCTTTTTCTATCTTTTCTTATTCACTTTTACTAGAAATCTTATTTAACTTCTAGATACTTTCAATTACTGATCTTCACACTCTTTTTCTTACTTTTCTTATTCACTTTTACTAGAAATCTTATTTAACTTCTAGTCACTTTCAATTACTGATCTTCACACTCTTTTTCTTACTTTTCTTATTCACTTTTACTAGAAATCTTATTTAACTTCTAGATACTTTCAATTATGATCTTCACACTCTTTTTCTTACTTTTCTTATTCACTTTTCTTAGAAATCTTATTTAACTTCTAGATACTTTCAATTACTGATCTTCACACTCTTTTTCTTACTTTTCTTATTCACTTTTACTAGAAATCTTATTTAACTTCTAGATACTTTCAATTACTAATCTTCACACTCTTTTTCTTACTTTTCTTATTCACTTTTACTAGAAATCTTATTTAACTTCTAGATACTTTCAATTATGATCTTCACACTCTTTTATATCTTTCCTTATTCACTTTTACTAGAAATCTTATTTAACTTCTAGATACTATCAATTACTGATCTTCACACTCTTTTTCTATCTTTTCTTATTCACTTTTACGAGAAATCTTATTTAACTTCTAGATACTTTCAATTACTGATCTTCACACTCTTTTTCTTACTTTTCTTATTCACTTTTACTAGAAATCTTATTTAACTTCTAGTCACTTTCAATTACTAATCTTCACACTCTTTTTCTTACTTTTCTTATTCACTTTTACTAGAAATCTTATTTAACTTCTAGATACTTTCAATTACTGATCTTCACACTCTTTTTCTTACTTTTCTTATTCACTTTTACTAGAAATCTTATTTAACTTCTAGATACTTTCAATTACTAATCTTCACACTCTTTTTCTTACTTTTCTTATTCACTTTTACTAGAAATCTTATTTAACTTCTAGATACTTTCAATTACTGATCTTCACACTCTTTTTCTTACTTTACTTATTCACTTTTACTAGAAATCTTATTTAACTTCTAGATACTTTCAATTACTAATCTTCACACTAATTTTCTATCTTTTCTTATTCACTTTTACTAGAAATCTTATTTAACTTCTAGATACTTTCAATTACTGATCTTCACACTCTTTTATATCTTTTCTTATTCACTTTTACGAGAAATCTTATTTAACTTCTAGATACTTTCAATTATGATCTTCACACTCTTTTTCTATCTTTTCTTATTCACTTTTACTAGAAATCTTATTTAACTTCTAGATACTTTCAATTATGATCTTCACACTCTTTTTCTATCTTTTCTTATTCACTTTTACTAGAAATTTTATTTAACTTCTAGATACTTTGTTACTGATCTTCACACTATTTTTCTTACTTTTCTTATTCACTTTTACTAGAAATCTTATTTATCTTCTAGATACTTTCAATTACTAATCTTCACACTCTTTTTCTTACTTTTCTTATTCACTTTTACTAGAAATCTTATTTAACTTCTAGATACTTTCAATTATGATCTTCACACTCTTTTTCTATCTTTTCTTATTCACTTTTACTAGAAATTTTATTTAACTTCTAGATACTTTGTTACTGATCTTCACACTATTTTTCTTACTTTTCTTATTCACTTTTACTAGAAATCTTATTTATCTTCTAGATACTTTCAATTACTAATCTTCACACTCTTTTTCTTACTTTTCTTATTCACTTTTACTAGAAATCTTATTTAACTTCTAGATACTTTCAATTATGATCTTCACACTCTTTTATATCTTTTCTTATTCACTATTCCTAGAAAATTTATTTAACTTCTAGATACTTTCAATTACTAATCTTCACACTCTTTTTCTTACTTTTCTTATTCACTTTTACTAGAAATCTTATTTAACTTCTAGATACTTTCAATTACTGATCTTCACACTCTTTTTCTTACTTTTCTTATTCACTTTTACTAGAAATCTTATTTAACTTCTAGATACTTTCAATTACTGATCTTCACACTCTTTTTCTTACTTTTCTTATTCACTTTTACTAGAAATCTTATTTAACTTCTAGATACTTTCAATTACTGATCTTCACACTCTTTTTCTTACTTTTCTTATTCACTTTTACTAGAAATCTTATTTAACTTCTAGATACTTTCAATTACTGATCTTCACACTCTTTTTCTTACTTTTCTTATTCACTTTTACTAGAAATCTTATTTAACTTCTAGATACTTTCAATTACTGATCTTCACACTCTTTTTCTTACTTTTCTTATTCACTTTTCTTAGAAATCTTATTTAACTTCTAGATACTTTCAATTACTAATCTTCACACTCTTTTTCTATCTTTTCTTATTCACTTTTACGAGAAATCTTATTTAACTTCTAGATACTTTCAATTACTGATCTTCACACTCTTTTTCTTACTTTTCTTATTCACTTTTACTAGAAATCTTATTTAACTTCTAGTCACTTTCAATTACTGATCTTCACACTCTTTTTCTATCTTTTCTTATTCACTTTTACTAGAAATCTTATTTAACTTCTAGATACTTTCAATTACTAATCTTCACACTCTTTTTCTATCTTTTCTTATTCACTTTTACTAGAAATCTTATTTAACTTCTAGTCACTTTCAATTACTGATCTTCACACTCTTTTTCTATCTTTTCTTATTCACTTTTACGATAAATCTTATTTAACTTCTAGATACTTTCAATTACTGATCTTCACACTCTTTTTCTTACTTTTCTTATTCACTTTTACTAGAAATCTTATTTAACTTCTAGTCACTTTCAATTACTGATCTTCACACTCTTTTTCTATCTTTTCTTATTCACTTTTACTAGAAATCTTATTTAACTTCTAGATACTTTCAATTACTAATCTTCACACTCTTTTTCTTACTTTACTTATTCACTTTTACTAGAAATCTTATTTAACTTCTAGATACTTTCAATTACTGATCTTCACACTCTTTTTCTTACTTTTCTTATTCACTTTTACTAGAAATCTTATTTAACTTCTAGATACTTTCAATTACTGATCTTCACACTCTTTTTCTTACTTTTCTTATTCACTTTTACTAGAAATCTTATTTAACTTCTAGATACTTTCAATTACTGATCTTCACACTCTTTTTCTTACTTTACTTATTCACTTTTACTAGAAATCTTATTTAACTTCTAGATACTTTCAATTACTGATCTTCACACTCTTTTTCTTACTTTTCTTATTCACTTTTACTAGAAATCTTATTTAACTTCTAGATACTTTCAATTACTGATCTTCACACTCTTTTTCTTACTTTTCTTATTCACTTTTACTAGAAATCTTATTTAACTTCTAGATACTTTCAATTACTGATCTTCACACTCTTTTTCTTACTTTTCTTATTCACTTTTACGAGAAATCTTATTTAACTTCTAGATACTTTCAATTACTGATCTTCACACTCTTTTTCTTACTTTTCTTATTCACTTTTACTAGAAATCTTATTTAACTTCTAGATACTTTCAATTACTGATCTTCACACTCTTTTTCTATCTTTTCTTATTCACTTTTACTAGAAATCTTATTTAACTTCTAGATACTTTCAATTACTGATCTTCACACTCTTTTTCTTACTTTTCTTATTCACTTTTACTAGAAATCTTATTTAACTTCTAGATACTTTCAATTACTGATCTTCACACTCTTTTTCTTACTTTTCTTATTCACTTTTACTAGAAATCTTATTTAACTTCTAGATACTTTCAATTACTGATCTTCACACTCTTTTTCTTACTTTTCTTATTCACTTTTACTAGAAATCTTATTTAACTTCTAGATACTTTCAATTACTAATCTTCACACTCTTTTTCTTACTTTTCTTATTCACTTTTACTAGAAATCTTATTTAACTTCTAGATACTTTCAATTACTGATCTTCACACTCTTTTTCTTATCTTTTCTTATTCACTTTTACTAGAAATCTTATTTAACTTCTAGATACTTTCAATTACTGATCTTCACACTCTTTTTCTATACTTTTCTTATTCACTTTTACTAGAAATCTTATTTAACTTCTAGATACTTTCAATTACTGATCTTCACACTCTTTTTCTTACTTTTCTTATTCACTTTTACGAGAAATCTTATTTAACTTCTAGATACTTTCAATTACTGATCTTCACACTCTTTTTCTATCTTTTCTTATTCACTTTTACTAGAAATCTTATTTAACTTCTAGATACTTTCAATTACTAATCTTCACACTCTTTTTCTTACTTTTCTTATTCACTTTTACTAGAAATCTTATTTAACTTCTAGATACTTTCAATTACTGATCTTCACACTCTTTTTCTATCTTTTCTTATTCACTTTTACTAGAAATCTTATTTAACTTCTAGATACTTTCAATTACTGATCTTCACACTCTTTTTCTTACTTTTCTTATTCACTTTTACTAGAAATCTTATTTAACTTCTAGATACTTTCAATTACTGATCTTCACACTCTTTTTCTACTTTCTTTTCTTATTCACTTTTACTAGAAATCTTATTTAACTTCTAGATACTTTCAATTACTAATCTTCACACTCTTTTTCTTACTTTTCTTATTCACTTTTACTAGAAATCTTATTTAACTTCTAGATACTTTCAATTACTGATCTTCACACTCTTTTTCTTACTTTTCTTATTCACTTTTACTAGAAATCTTATTTAACTTCTAGATACTTTCAATTACTGATCTTCACACTCTTTTTCTATCTTTTCTTATTCACTTTTACTAGAAATCTTATTTAACTTCTAGATACTTTCAATTACTGATCTTCACACTCTTTTTCTTACTTTTCTTATTCACTTTTACTAGAAATCTTATTTAACTTCTAGATACTTTCAATTACTGATCTTCACACTCTTTTTCTTACTTTTCTTATTCACTTTTACTAGAAATCTTATTTAACTTCTAGATACTTTCAATTATGATCTTCACACTCTTTTTCTATCTTTTCTTATTCACTTTTACTAGAAATCTTATTTAACTTCTAGATACTTTCAATTACTGATCTTCACACTCTTTTTCTTACTTTTCTTATTCACTTTTACTAGAAATCTTATTTAACTTCTAGTCACTTTCAATTACTGATCTTCACACTCTTTTTCTTACTTTTCTTATTCACTTTTACTAGAAATCTTATTTAACTTCTAGATACTTTCAATTATGATCTTCACACTCTTTTTCTTATCTTTTCTTATTCACTTTTACTAGAAATCTTATTTAACTTCTAGATACTTTCAATTACTGATCTTCACACTCTTTTTCTATCTTTTCTTATTCACTTTTACTTAGAAATCTTATTTAACTTCTAGATACTTTCAATTACTGATCTTCACACTCTTTTTCTTACTTTTCTTATTCACTTTTACTAGAAATCTTATTTAACTTCTAGTCACTTTCAATTACTGATCTTCACACTCTTTTTATACTTTTCTTATTCACTTTTACTAGAAATCTTATTTAACTTCTAGATACTTTCAATTACTGATCTTCACACTCTTTTTCTTATCTTTTCTTATTCACTTTTACTAGAAATCTTATTTAACTTCTAGATACTTTCAATTACTGATCTTCACACTCTTTTTCTTACTTTTCTTATTCACTTTTACTAGAAATCTTATTTAACTTCTAGATACTTTCAATTACTGATCTTCACACTCTTTTTCTTACTTTTCTTATTCACTTTTACTAGAAATCTTATTTAACTTCTAGATACTTTCAATTACTGATCTTCACACTCTTTTTCTTACTTTTCTTATTCACTTTTACTAGAAATCTTATTTAACTTCTAGATACTTTCAATTACTGATCTTCACACTCTTTTTCTTATCTTTTCTTATTCACTTTTACGAGAAATCTTATTTAACTTCTAGATACTTTCAATTACTGATCTTCACACTCTTTTTCTATCTTTTCTTATTCACTTTTACTAGAAATTTTATTTAACTTCTAGATACTTTCAATTACTAATCTTCACACTCTTTTTCTTACTTTACTTATTCACTTTTACTAGAAATCTTATTTAACTTCTAGATACTTTCAATTACTGATCTTCACACTCTTTTTCTTACTTTTCTTATTCACTTTTACTAGAAATCTTATTTAACTTCTAGATACTTTCAATTACTGATCTTCACACTCTTTTTCTTACTTTTCTTATTCACTTTTACTAGAAATCTTATTTAACTTCTAGATACTTTCAATTACTGATCTTCACACTCTTTTTCTTACTTTTCTTATTCACTTTTACTAGAAATCTTATTTAACTTCTAGTCACTTTCAATTACTGATCTTCACACTCTTTTTCTTACTTTACTTATTCACTTTTACGAGAAATCTTATTTAACTTCTAGATACTTTCAATTATCTTCTGATCTTCACACTCTTTTATTACTTTTCTTATTCACTTTTACTAGAAATCTTATTTAACTTCTAGATACTTTCATCTACTGATCTTCACACTCTTTTTCTTACTTTTCTTATTCACTTTTACTAGAAATCTTATTTAACTTCTAGATACTTTCAATTACTAATCTTCACACTCTTTTTCTTACTTTACTTATTCACTTTTACTAGAAATCTTATTTAACTTCTAGATACTTTCAATTACTGATCTTCACACTCTTTTTCTTACTTTTCTTATTCACTTTTACTAGAAATCTTATTTAACTTCTAGATACTTTCAATTACTGATCTTCACACTCTTTTTCTATCTTTTCTTATTCACTTTTACTAGAAATCTTATTTAACTTCTAGATACTTTCAATTATGATCTTCACACTCTTTTTCTATCTTTTCTTATTCACTTTTACTAGAAATCTTATTTAACTTCTAGATACTTTCAATTACTGATCTTCACACTCTTTTTCTTACTTTTCTTATTCACTTTTACTAGAAATCTTATTTAACTTCTAGATACTTTCAATTACTGATCTTCACACTCTTTTTCTTACTTTTCTTATTCACTTTTACTTAGAAATCTTATTTAACTTCTAGATACTTTCAATCTACTGATCTTCACACTCTTTTTCTTACTTTTCTTATTCACTTTTACTAGAAATTTTATTTAACTTCTAGATACTTTCAATTACTGATCTTCACACTCTTTTTCTTACTTTTCTTATTCACTTTTACTAGAAATCTTATTTAACTTCTAGATACTTTCAATTATGATCTTCACACTCTTTTATTACTTTTCTTATTCACTTTTACGATAAATCTTATTTAACTTCTAGATACTTTCAATTACTGATCTTCACACTCTTTTTCTTACTTTTCTTATTCACTTTTACTAGAAATCTTATTTAACTTCTAGATACTTTCAATTACTGATCTTCACACTCTTTTTCTATCTTTTCTTATTCACTTTTACTAGAAATCTTATTTAACTTCTAGATACTTTCAATTACTGATCTTCACACTCTTTTTCTATCTTTTCTTATTCACTTTTACTAGAAATCTTATTTAACTTCTAGATACTTTCAATTACTGATCTTCACACTCTTTTTCTTACTTTTCTTATTCACTTTTACTAGAAATCTTATTTAACTTCTAGATACTTTCAATTACTAATCTTCACACTCTTTTTCTTACTTTTCTTATTCACTTTTACTAGAAATCTTATTTAACTTCTAGATACTTTCAATTACTGATCTTCACACTCTTTTTCTTACTTTACTTATTCACTTTTACTAGAAATCTTATTTAACTTCTAGATACTTTCAATTACTAATCTTCACACTCTTTTATTACTTTTCTTATTCACTTTTACTATAAATCTTATTTAACTTCTAGATACTTTCAATTACTGATCTTCACACTCTTTTTCTTACTTTTCTTATTACGAGAAACTTATTTAACTTTAGATACGACTGAACACTCTTTTTTATCTTTTTTAACTAGAAATTTTATTTCTAGATACTACTGATCTTCACACTCTTTTATTACTTTTCTTATTCACTTTTATACTTTCAATTACTGATCTTCACACTCTTTTTCTACTTTTCTTATTCACTTTTACTAGAAATCTTATTTAACTTCTAGATACTTTCAATTACTGATCTTCACACTCTTTTTCTATCTTTTCTTATTCACTTTTACTAGAAATTTTATTTAACTTCTAGATACTTTCAATTACTGATCTTCACACTCTTTTTCTTACTTTTCTTATTCATTTTTACTAGAAATCTTATTTAACTTCTAGATACTTTCAATTACTTACTGATCTTCACACTCTTTTTCTTACTTTTCTTCACACTAGAAATCTTTTTCTTACTTTACTTCACACTCTTTTTCACTTTTCACTAGAAATCTTATTTAACTTCTAGATACTTTCAATTATGATCTTCACACTCTTTTTCTTACTTTTCTTATTCACTTTTACTAGAAATCTTATTTAACTTCTAGATACTTTCAATTACTGATCTTCACACTCTTTTATTACTTTTCTTATTCACTTTTACGATAAATCTTATTTAACTTCTAGATACTTTCAATTACTGATCTTCACACTCTTTTATTACTTTTCTTATTCACTTTTACGAGAAATCTTATTTAACTTCTAGATACTTTCAATTACTGATCTTCACACTCTTTTTCTTACTTTTCCTATTCACTTTTACTAGAAATCTTATTTAACTTCTAGATACTTTCAATTACTGATCTTCACACTCTTTTTCTTACTTTTCTTATTCACTTTTCTTAGAAATCTTATTTAACTTCTAGATACTTTCAATTACTGATCTTCACACTCTTTTTCTTACTTTTCTTATTCACTTTTACTAGAAATCTTATTTAACTTCTAGTCACTTTCAATTACTGATCTTCACACTCTTTTTCTTACTTTTCTTATTCACTTTTACTAGAAATCTTATTTAACTTCTAGTCACTTTCAATTACTGATCTTCACACTCTTTTTCTTACTTTTCTTATTCACTTTTACTAGAAATCTTATTTAACTTCTAGATACTTTCAATTACTAATCTTCACACTCTTTTTCTTACTTTACTTATTCACTTTTACTAGAAATCTTATTTAACTTCTAGATACTTTCAATTACTGATCTTCACACTCTTTTTCTTACTTTTCTTATTCACTTTTACTAGAAATTTTATTTAACTTCTAGATACTTTCAATTACTGATCTTCACACTCTTTTTCTTACTTTTCTTATTCATTTTTACTAGAAATCTTATTTAACTTCTAGATACTTTCAATTACTAATCTTCACACTCTTTTTCTTACTTTACTTATTCACTTTTACTAGAAATCTTATTTAACTTCTAGATACTTTCAATTATGATCTTCACACTCTTTTTCTTACTTTTCTTATTCACTTTTACTAGAAATCTTATTTAACTTCTAGATACTTTCAATTACTGATCTTCACACTCTTTTTCTTACTTTTCTTATTCACTTTTCTTAGAAATCTTATTTAACTTCTAGATACTTTCAATTACTGATCTTCACACTCTTTTTCTTACTTTACTTATTCACTTTTACTAGAAATCTTATTTAACTTCTAGATACTTTCATCTACTGATCTTCACACTCTTTTATTACTTTTCTTATTCACTTTTACTAGAAATCTTATTTAACTTCTAGATACTTTCAATTACTAATCTTCACACTCTTTTTCTTACTTTTCTTATTCACTTTTACTAGAAATCTTATTTAACTTCTAGATACTTTCAATTACTGATCTTCACACTCTTTTTCTTACTTTTCTTATTCACTTTTACTAGAAATCTTATTTAACTTCTAGATACTTTCATCTACTGATCTTCACACTCTTTTTCTTACTTTTCTTATTCACTTTTCCTAGAAATCTTATTTAACTTCTAGATACTTTCATCTACTGATCTTCACACTCTTTTTATTACTTTTCTTATTCACTTTTACTAGAAATCTTATTTAACTTCTAGATACTTTCAATTACTGATCTTCACACTCTTTTTCTTACTTTTCCTATTCACTTTTACTAGAAATCTTATTTAACTTCTAGATACTTTCAATTACTAATCTTCACACTCTTTTTCTTACTTTTCTTATTCACTTTTACTAGAAATCTTATTTAACTTCTAGATACTTTCAATTATGATCTTCACACTCTTTTTCTTACTTTTCTTATTCACTTTTACTAGAAATCTTATTTAACTTCTAAATACTTTCAATTATGATCTTCACACTCTTTTTCTTACTTTTCTTATTCACTTTTACTAGAAATCTTATTTAACTTCTAGATACTTTCAATTACTGATCTTCACACTCTTTTTCTATCTTTTCTTATTCACTTTTACTAGAAATCTTATTTAACTTCTAGATACTTTCAATTACTGATCTTCACACTCTTTTTCTTACTTTTCTTATTCACTTTTACTAGAAATCTTATTTAACTTCTAGTCACTTTCAATTACTGATCTTCACACTCTTTTTCTTACTTTTCCTATTCACTTTTACTAGAAATCTTATTTAACTTCTAGATACTTTCAATTACTGATCTTCACACTCTTTTTCTTACTTTTCTTATTCACTTTTACTAGAAATCTTATTTAACTTCTAGATACTTTCAATTACTGATCTTCACACTCTTTTTCTTACTTTTCTTATTCACTTTTCTTAGAAATCTTATTTAACTTCTAGATACTTTCAATTACTGATCTTCACACTCTTTTTCTTACTTTACTTATTCACTTTTACTAGAAATCTTATTTAACTTCTAGATACTTTCATCTACTGATCTTCACACTCTTTTTCTTACTTTTCTTATTCACTTTTACTAGAAATCTTATTTAACTTCTAGATACTTTCAATTACTAATCTTCACACTCTTTTTCTTACTTTTCTTATTCACTTTTACTAGAAATCTTATTTAACTTCTAGATACTTTCAATTACTGATCTTCACACTCTTTTTCTTACTTTTCTTATTCACTTTTACTAGAAATCTTATTTAACTTCTAGATACTTTCATCTACTGATCTTCACACTCTTTTTCTTACTTTTCCTATTCACTTTTCCTAGAAATCTTATTTAACTTCTAGATACTTTCATCTACTGATCTTCACACTCTTTTTCTTACTTTTCTTATTCACTTTTACTATAAATCTTATTTAACTTCTAGATACTTTCAATTACTAATCTTCACACTCTTTTTCTTACTTTTCTTATTCACTTTTACTAGAAATCTTATTTAACTTCTAGATACTTTCAATTACTGATCTTCACACTCTTTTTCTTACTTTTCTTATTCACTTTTACTAGAAATCTTATTTAACTTCTAGATACTTTCAATTATGATCTTCACACTCTTTTTCTTACTTTACTTATTCACTTTTACTAGAAATCTTATTTAACTTCTAGATACTTTCAATTACTGATCTTCACACTCTTTTTCTATCTTTTCTTATTCACTTTTACTAGAAATCTTATTTAACTTCTAGATACTTTCAATTACTGATCTTCACACTCTTTTTCTATCTTTTCTTATTCACTTTTACTAGAAATCTTATTTAACTTCTAGATACTTTCAATTACTAATCTTCACACTCTTTTTCTTACTTTTCTTATTCACTTTTACTAGAAATCTTATTTAACTTCTAGATACTTTCAATTACTGATCTTCCCACTCTTTTTCTTACTTTTCTTATTCACTTTTACTAGAAATCTTATTTAACTTCTAGATACTTTCAATTACTGATCTTCACACTCTTTTTCTATCTTTTCTTATTCACTTTTACTAGAAATCTTATTTAACTTCTAGATACTTTCATCTACTGATCTTCACACTCTTTTTCTTACTTTTCTTATTCACTTTTACTATAAATCTTATTTAACTTCTAGATACTTTCAATTACTAATCTTCACACTCTTTTTCTTACTTTTCTTATTCACTTTTACTAGAAATCTTATTTAACTTCTAGATACTTTCAATTACTGATCTTCCCACTCTTTTTCTTACTTTTCTTATTCACTTTTACGAGAAATCTTATTTAACTTCTAGATACTTTCAATTACTGATCTTCACACTCTTTTTCTTACTTTTCCTATTCACTTTTACTAGAAATCTTATTTAACTTCTAGATACTTTCAATTACTGATCTTCACACTCTTTTTCTTACTTTTCTTATTCACTTTTACTAGAAATCTTATTTAACTTCTAGATACTTTCAATTACTGATCTTCACACTCTTTTTCTTACTTTTCTTATTCACTTTTACTAGAAATCTTATTTAACTTCTAGATACTTTCAATTACTAATCTTCACACTCTTTTTCTTACTTTTCTTATTCACTTTTACTAGAAATCTTATTTAACTTCTAGATACTTTCAATTACTGATCTTCCCACTCTTTTTCTTACTTTTCTTATTCACTTTTACGAGAAATCTTATTTAACTTCTAGATACTTTCAATTACTGATCTTCACACTCTTTTTCTTACTTTTCTTATTCACTTTTACTAGAAATCTTATTTAACTTCTAGATACTTTCATCTACTGATCTTCACACTCTTTTTCTATCTTTTCTTATTCACTTTTACTAGAAATCTTATTTAACTTCTAGATACTTTCAATTACTGATCTTCACACTCTTTTTCTTACTTTTCTTATTCATTTTTACTAGAAATCTTATTTAACTTCTAGATACTTTCAATTACTGATCTTCACACTCTTTTTCTTACTTTACTTATTCACTTTTACTAGAAATCTTATTTAACTTCTAGATACTTTCAATTACTGATCTTCACACTCTTTTTCTTACTTTTCTTATTCACTTTTACTAGAAATCTTATTTAACTTCTAGATACTTTCAATTACTAATCTTCACACTCTTTTTCTTACTTTTCTTATTCACTTTTACTAGAAATTTTATTTAACTTCTAGATACTTTCATCTACTGATCTTCACACTCTTTTTCTTACTTTTCTTATTCACTTTTACTATAAATTTTATTTAACTTCTAGATACTTTCAATTACTGATCTTCACACTCTTTTTCTTACTTTTCTTATTCATTTTTACTAGAAATCTTATTTAACTTCTAGATACTTTCAATTACTGATCTTCACACTCTTTTTCTTACTTTACTTATTCACTTTTACTAGAAATCTTATTTAACTTCTAGATACTTTCAATTATGATCTTCACACTCTTTTCTTACTTTTCTTATTCACTTTTACGATAAATCTTATTTAACTTCTAGATACTTTCAATTACTGATCTTCACACTCTTTTTCTTACTTTACTTATTCACTTTTACTAGAAATCTTATTTAACTTCTAGATACTTTCAATTACTAATCTTCACACTCTTTTTCTTACTTTTCTTATTCACTTTTACTAGAAATTTTATTTAACTTCTAAATACTTTCAATTATGATCTTCACACTCTTTTTCTTACTTTTCTTATTCACTTTTACTAGAAATCTTATTTAACTTCTAGTCACTTTCAATTACTGATCTTCACACTCTTTTTCTTACTTTTCCTATTCACTTTTACTAGAAATCTTATTTAACTTCTAGATACTTTCAATTACTAATCTTCACACTCTTTTTCTTACTTTTCTTATTCACTTTTACTAGAAATCTTATTTAACTTCTAGATACTTTCAATTACTAATCTTCACACTCATTTTCTATCTTTTCTTATTCACTTTTACTAGAAATTTTATTTAACTTCTAGATACTTTCAATTACTGATCTTCACACTCTTTTTCTTACTTTTCTTATTCATTTTTACTAGAAATCTTATTTAACTTCTAGATACTTTCAATTACTGATCTTCACACTCTTTTTCTTACTTTTCTTATTCACTTTTACTAGAAATCTTATTTAACTTCTAGATACTTTCAATTACTAATCTTCACACTCTTTTTCTTACTTTTCTTATTCACTTTTACTAGAAATCTTATTTAACTTCTAGATACTTTCATCTACTGATCTTCACACTCTTTTCTTACTTTTCTTATTCACTTTTACGATAAATCTTATTTAACTTCTAGATACTTTCAATTACTGATCTTCACACTCTTTTTCTTACTTTACTTATTCACTTTTACTAGAAATCTTATTTAACTTCTAGATACTTTCAATTACTAATCTTCACACTCTTTTTCTTACTTTTCTTATTCACTTTTACTAGAAATTTTATTTAACTTCTAAATACTTTCAATTATGATCTTCACACTCTTTTTCTTACTTTTCTTATTCACTTTTACTAGAAATCTTATTTAACTTCTAGTCACTTTCAATTACTAATCTTCACACTCTTTTTCTTACTTTTCTTATTCACTTTTACTAGAAATCTTATTTAACTTCTAGATACTTTCAATTACTGATCTTCACACTCTTTTTCTTACTTTTCTTATTCACTTTTACTAGAAATCTTATTTAACTTCTAGATACTTTCAATTATGATCTTCACACTCTTTTTCTATCTTTTCTTATTCACTTTTACTAGAAATTTTATTTAACTTCTAGATACTTTCAATTACTGATCTTCACACTCTTTTTCTTACTTTTCTTATTCATTTTTACTAGAAATCTTATTTAACTTCTAGATACTTTCAATTACTAATCTTCACACTCTTTTTCTTACTTTTCTTATTCACTTTTACTAGAAATCTTATTTAACTTCTAGATACTTTCAATTACTGATCTTCACACTCTTTTTCTTACTTTACTTATTCACTTTTACGAGAAATCTTATTTAACTTCTAGATACTTTCATCTACTGATCTTCACACTCTTTTTCTTACTTTTCTTATTCACTTTTACTATAAATTTTATTTAACTTCTAGATACTTTCAATTACTGATCTTCACACTCTTTTTCTTACTTTTCTTATTCATTTTTACTAGAAATCTTATTTAACTTCTAGATACTTTCAATTACTGATCTTCACACTCTTTTTCTTACTTTACTTATTCACTTTTACTAGAAATCTTATTTAACTTCTAGATACTTTCAATTACTGATCTTCACACTCTTTTTCTTACTTTACTTATTCACTTTTACTAGAAATCTTATTTAACTTCTAGATACTTTCAATTACTGATCTTCACACTCTTTTTCTTACTTTTCTTATTCACTTTTACTAGAAATCTTATTTAACTTCTAGATACTTTCAATTACTGATCTTCACACTCTTTTTCTTACTTTTCCTATTCACTTTTACTAGAAATCTTATTTAACTTCTAGATACTTTCAATTACTGATCTTCACACTCTTTTTCTTACTTTTCTTATTCACTTTTACTAGAAATCTTATTTAACTTCTAGATACTTTCAATTACTAATCTTCACACTCTTTTTCTTACTTTACTTATTCACTTTTACTAGAAATCTTATTTAACTTCTAGATACTTTCATCTACTGATCTTCACACTCTTTTTCTTACTTTTCTTATTCACTTTTACTAGAAATCTTATTTAACTTCTAGATACTTTCATCTACTGATCTTCACACTCTTTTTCTTACTTTTCTTATTCACTTTTACGAGAAATCTTATTTAACTTCTAGATACTTTCAATTACTAATCTTCACACTCTTTTTCTTACTTTTCTTATTCACTTTTACTAGAAATCTTATTTAACTTCTAGATACTTTCAATTACTGATCTTCACACTCTTTTTCTTACTTTTCTTATTCACTTTTACTAGAAATCTTATTTAACTTCTAGATACTTTCAATTACTAATCTTCACACTCTTTTTCTTACTTTTCTTATTCACTTTTACTAGAAATCTTATTTAACTTCTAGATACTTTCAATTACTGATCTTCACACTCTTTTTCTTACTTTTCTTATTCACTTTTACTAGAAATCTTATTTAACTTCTAGATACTTTCAATTACTGATCTTCACACTCTTTTTCTTACTTTTCTTATTCACTTTTACTAGAAATCTTATTTAACTTCTAGATACTTTCAATTACTGATCTTCACACTCTTTTTCTTACTTTTCTTATTCACTTTTACTAGAAATCTTATTTAACTTCTAGATACTTTCAATTACTAATCTTCACACTCTTTTTCTTACTTTTCTTATTCACTTTTACTAGAAATCTTATTTAACTTCTAGATACTTTCAATTACTGATCTTCACACTCTTTTTCTTACTTTTCTTATTCACTTTTACTAGAAATCTTATTTAACTTCTAGATACTTTCAATTATGATCTTCACACTCTTTTTCTTACTTTTCTTATTCACTTTTACTAGAAATCTTATTTAACTTCTAGATACTTTCAATTATGATCTTCACACTCTTTTTCTATCTTTTCTTATTCACTTTTACTAGAAATTTTATTTAACTTCTAGATACTTTCAATTACTGATCTTCACACTCTTTTTCTTACTTTTCTTATTCACTTTTACTAGAAATCTTATTTAACTTCTAGATACTTTCAATTATGATCTTCACACTCTTTTTCTATCTTTTCTTATTCACTTTTACTAGAAATTTTATTTAACTTCTAGATACTTTCAATTACTGATCTTCACACTCTTTTTCTATCTTTTCTTATTCACTTTTACTAGAAATCTTATTTAACTTCTAGATACTTTCAATTACTGATCTTCACACTCTTTTTCTTACTTTTCTTATTCATTTTTACTAGAAATCTTATTTAACTTCTAGATACTTTCAATTACTGATCTTCACACTCTTTTTCTTACTTTTCTTATTCACTTTTACTAGAAATCTTATTTAACTTCTAGATACTTTCAATTATGATCTTCACACTCTTTTTCTTACTTTTCTTATTCACTTTTACTAGAAATCTTATTTATCTTCTAGATACTTTCAATTACTGATCTTCACACTCTTTTTCTTACTTTTCTTATTCACTTTTACTAGAAATCTTATTTAACTTCTAGATACTTTCAATTACTAATCTTCACACTCTTTTTCTTACTTTTCTTATTCACTTTTACTAGAAATCTTATTTAACTTCTAGATACTTTCAATTACTAATCTTCACACTCTTTTTCTTACTTTTCTTATTCACTTTTCTTAGAAATCTTATTTAACTTCTAGATACTTTCAATTACTGATCTTCACACTCTTTTTCTATCTTTTCTTATTCACTTTTACTAGAAATTTTATTTAACTTCTAGATACTTTCAATTAATCTTCACACTCTTTTTCTTACTTTTCTTATTCACTTTTACTAGAAATCTTATTTATCTTCTAGATACTTTCAATTACTGATCTTCACACTCTTTTTCTTACTTTTCTTATTCACTTTTACTAGAAATCTTATTTAACTTCTAGATACTTTCAATTACTGATCTTCACACTCTTTTTCTTACTTTTCTTATTCACTTTTACTAGAAATCTTATTTAACTTCTAGATACTTTCAATTACTAATCTTCACACTCTTTTTCTTACTTTTCTTATTCACTTTTACTAGAAATTTTATTTAACTTCTAGATACTTTCAATTATGATCTTCACACTCTTTTTCTTACTTTTCTTATTCACTTTTACTAGAAATCTTATTTAACTTCTAGATACTTTCAATTAATGATCTTCACACTCTTTTTCTTACTTTTCTTATTCACTTTTCTTAGAAATCTTATTTAACTTCTAGATACTTTCAATTACTGATCTTCACACTCTTTTTCTTACTTTACTTATTCACTTTTACTAGAAATCTTATTTAACTTCTAGATACTTTCATCTACTGATCTTCACACTCTTTTTCTTACTTTTCTTATTCACTTTTACTAGAAATCTTATTTAACTTCTAGATACTTTCAATTACTAATCTTCACACTCTTTTTCTTACTTTTCTTATTCACTTTTACTAGAAATCTTATTTAACTTCTAGATACTTTCAATTACTGATCTTCACACTCTTTTTCTTACTTTTCTTATTCACTTTTACTAGAAATCTTATTTAACTTCTAGATACTTTCAATTACTGATCTTCACACTCATTTTCTATCTTTTCTTAATTACTTTTACTAGAAATCTTATTTAACTTCTAGATACTTTCAATTATGATCTTCACACTCTTTTTCTATCTTTTCTTATTCACTTTTACTAGAAATTTTATTTAACTTCTAGATACTTTCAATTACTGATCTTCACACTCTTTTTCTTACTTTTCTTATTCACTTTTACTAGAAATCTTATTTAACTTCTAGATACTTTCATCTACTGATCTTCACACTCTTTTTCTTACTTTACTTATTCACTTTTACGAGAAATCTTATTTAACTTCTAGATACTTTCAATTACTGATCTTCACACTCTTTTTCTTACTTTTCTTATTCACTTTTACTAGAAATTTTATTTAACTTCTAGATACTTTCAATTAATCTTCACACTCTTTTTCTTACTTTTCTTATTCACTTTTACTAGAAATCTTATTTATCTTCTAGATACTTTCAATTACTGATCTTCACACTCTTTTTCTTACTTTTCTTATTCACTTTTACTAGAAATCTTATTTAACTTCTAGATACTTTCATTTACTAATCTTCACACTCTTTTTCTTACTTTTCTTATTCACTTTTACTAGAAATCTTATTTAACTTCTAGATACTTTCAATTACTGATCTTCACACTCTTTTTCTTACTTTACTTATTCACTTTTACGAGAAATCTTATTTAACTTCTAGATACTTTCAACTGCAAATCTTCACACTCTTTTTCTTACTTTTCTTATTCACTTTTACTAGAAATCTTATTTAACTTCTAGATACTTTCAATTACTGATCTTCACACTCTTTTTCTATACTTTTTATTCACTTTTACTAGAAATCTTATTTAACTTCTAGATACTTTCAATTACTGATCTTCACACTCTTTTTCTTATCTTTTCTTATTCACTTTTACTAGAAATCTTATTTATCTTCTAGATACTTTCAATTACTAATCTTCACACTCTTTTTCTATCTTTTCTTATTCACTTTTACTAGAAATCTTATTTAACTTCTAGATACTTTCAATTACTGATCTTCACACTCTTTTTCTTACTTTTCTTATTCACTTTTACTAGAAATCTTATTTAACTTCTAGATACTTTCAATTACTAATCTTCACACTCTTTTTCTTACTTTTCTTATTCACTTTTACTAGAAATCTTATTTAACTTCTAGATACTTTCAATTACTGATCTTCACACTCTTTTTCTTACTTTTCTTATTCACTTTTACTAGAAATCTTATTTAACTTCTAGATACTTTCAATTACTAATCTTCACACTCTTTTTCTTACTTTTCTTATTCACTTTTACTAGAAATCTTATTTAACTTCTAGATACTTTCAATTACTGATCTTCACACTCTTTTTCTTACTTTTCTTATTCACTTTTACTAGAAATCTTATTTAACTTCTAGATACTTTCAATTACTGATCTTCACACTCTTTTTCTTACTTTTCTTATTCACTTTTCTTAGAAATCTTATTTAACTTCTAGATACTTTCAATTACTGATCTTCACACTCTTTTTCTTACTTTTCTTATTCACTTTTACTAGAAATCTTATTTAACTTCTAGATACTTTCAATTACTGATCTTCACACTCTTTTTCTATCTTTTCTTATTCACTTTTACTAGAAATCTTATTTAACTTCTAGATACTTTCAATTACTGATCTTCACACTCTTTTTCTATCTTTTCTTATTCACTTTTACTAGAAATCTTATTTAACTTCTAGATACTTTCAATTACTGATCTTCACACTCTTTTTCTATCTTTTCTTATTCACTTTTACTAGAAATCTTATTTAACTTCTAGATACTTTCAATTACTGATCTTCACACTCTTTTTCTATCTTTTCTTATTCACTTTTCTTAGAAATCTTATTTAACTTCTAGATACTTTCAATTACTGATCTTCACACTCTTTTTCTTACTTTTCTTATTCAATTTTACTAGAAATCTTATTTAACTTCTAGATACTTTCAATTACTGATCTTCACACTCTTTTTCTATCTTTTCTTATTCACTTTTACTAGAAATCTTATTTAACTTCTAGATACTTTCAATTACTGATCTTCACACTCTTTTTCTATATTTTCTTATTCACTTTTACTAGAAATCTTATTTAACTTCTAGATACTTTCAATTATGATCTTCACACTCTTTTTCTTACTTTTCTTATTCACTTTTACTAGAAATCTTATTTAACTTCTAGATACTTTCAATTACTGATCTTCACCACTCTTTTTCTATCTTTTCTTATTCACTTTTACTAGAAATCTTATTTAACTTCTAGATACTTTCAGTTACTTATCTTCACACTCTTTTTCTTACTTTTCTTATTCACTTTTACTAGAAATCTTATTTAACTTCTAGATACTTTCAATTACTGATCTTCACACTCTTTTTCTTACTTTTCTTATTCACTTTTACTAGAAATCTTATTTAACTTCTAGATAATTTCAATTACTGATCTTCACACTCTTTTTCTTACTTTTCTTATTCACTTTTACTAGAAATCTTATTTAACTTCTAGATACTTTCAATTATGATCTTCACACTCTTTTTCTTACTTTTCCTATTCACTTTTACTAGAAATCTTATTTAACTTCTAGATACTTTCAATTACTGATCTTCACACTCTTTTTCTATCTTTTCTTATTCACTTTTACTAGAAATCTTATTTAACTTCTAGATACTTTCAATTACTGATCTTCACACTAATTTTCTATATTTTCTTATTCACTTTTACTAGAAATCTTATTTAACTTCTAGATACTTTCAATTACTGATCTTCACACTCTTTTTCTTACTTTTCCTATTCACTTTTCTTAGAAATCTTATTTAACTTCTAGATACTTTCAATTACTTATCTTCACACTCTTTTTCTTACTTTTCTTATTCACTTTTACTAGAAATCTTATTTAACTTCTAGATACTTTCAATTACTGATCTTCACACTCTTTTCTATCTTTTCTTATTCACTTTTACTAGAAATCTTATTTAACTTCTAGATACTTTCAATTACTGATCTTCACACTCTTTTTCTTACTTTTCTTATTCACTTTTACTAGAAATCTTATTTAACTTCTAGATACTTTCAATTACTAATCTTCACACTCATTTTCTATCTTTTCTTAATCACTTTTACTAGAAATCTTATTTAACTTCTAGATACTTTCAATTACTGATCTTCACACTCTTTTTCTTACTTTTCTTATTCACTTTTACTAGAAATCTTATTTAACTTCTAGATACTTTCAATTACTGATCTTCACACTCTTTTTCTATCTTTTCTTATTCACTTTTACTAGAAATCTTATTAACTTCTAGATACTTTCAATTACTGATCTTCACACTCTTTTTCTTACTTTTCTTATTCACTTTTACTAGAAATCTTATTTAACTTCTAGATACTTTCAATTACTGATCTTCACACTCTTTTTCTATCTTTTCTTATTCACTTTTACTAGAAATCTTATTTAACTTTCTAGATACTTTCAATTATGATCTTCACACTCTTTTTCTATCTTTTCTTATTCACTTTTACTAGAAATCTTATTTAACTTCTAGATACTTTCAATTACTGATCTTCACACTAATTTTCTATATTTTCTTATTCACTTTTACTAGAAATCTTATTTAACTTCTAGATACTTTCAATTACTGATCTTCACACTCTTTTTTCTTACTTTTCTTATTCACTTTTACTAGAAATCTTATTTAACTTCTAGATACTTTCAATTACTGATCTTCACACTCTTTTTCTTACTTTTCTTATTCACTTTTACTAGAAATCTTATTTAACTTCTAGATAATTTCAATTACTGATCTTCACACTCTTTTTCTTACTTTTCTTATTCACTTTTACTAGAAATCTTATTTAACTTCTAGATACTTTCAATTATGATCTTCACACTCTTTTTCTTACTTTTTCCTATTCACTTTTACTAGAAATCTTATTTAACTTCTAGATACTTTCAATTACTGATCTTCACACTCTTTTCTATCTTTTCTTATTCACTTTTACTAGAAATCTTATTTAACTTCTAGATACTTTCAATTACTGATCTTCACACTAATTTTCTATATTTTCTTATTCACTTTTACTAGAAATCTTATTTAACTTCTAGATACTTTCAATTACTGATCTTCACACTCTTTTTCTTACTTTTCCTATTCACTTTTCTTAGAAATCTTATTTAACTTCTAGATACTTTCAATTACTTATCTTCACACTCTTTTTGCTTACTTTTCTTATTCACTTTTACTAGAAATCTTATTTAACTTCTAGATAATTTCAATTACTGATCTTCACACTCTTTTTCTTACTTTTCTTATTCACTTTTACTAGAAATCTTATTTAACTTCTAGATACTTTCAATTATGATCTTCACACTCTTTTTCTTACTTTTCCTATTCACTTTTCTTTAGAAATCTTATTTAACTTCTAGATACTTTCAATTACTGATCTTCACACTCTTTTTCTTACTTTTCTTATTCAACTTTTACTAGAAATCTTATTTAACTTCTAGATACTTTCAATTACTGATCTTCACACTCTTTTTCTATCTTTTCTTATTCACTTTTACTAGAAATCTTATTTAACTTCTAGTCACTTTCAATTACTTATCTTCACACTCTTTTTCTTACTTTTCTTATTCACTTTTCTTAGAAATCTTATTTAACTTCTAGATACTTTCAATTACTGATTTCTCACACTCATTTTCTATCTTTTCTTAATTACTTTTACTAGAAATCTTATTTAACTTCTAGATACTTTCAATTACTGATCTTCACACTCATTTTCTATCTTTTCTTAATTACTTTTACTAGAAATCTTATTTAACTTCTAGATACTTTCAATTACTGATCTTCACACTCTTTTTCTATCTTTTCTTATTCACTTTTACTAGAAATCTTATTTAACTTCTAGATACTTTCAATTACTGATCTTCACACTCTTTTTCTTACTTTTCCTATTCACTTTTACTAGAAATCTTATTTAACTTCTAGATACTTTCAATTACTGATCTTCACACTCTTTTTCTATCTTTTCTTATTCACTTTTACTAGAAATCTTATTTAACTTCTAGATACTTTCAATTACTTATCTTCACACTCTTTTTCTATCTTTTCTTATTCACTTTTACTAGAAATCTTATTTAACTTCTAGATACTTTCAATTACTGATCTTCACACTCTTTTTCTTACTTTTCTTATTCACTTTTACTAGAAATCTTATTTAACTTCTAGATACTTTCAATTACTGATCTTCACACTCTTTTTCTATCTTTTCTTATTCACTTTTACTAGAAATCTTATTTAACTTCTAGATACTTTCAATACTGATCTTCACACTCTTTTTCTTACTTTTCTTATTCACTTTTACTAGAAATCTTATTTAACTTCTAGATACTTTCAATTACTAATCTTATCACTCATTTTCTATCTTTTCTTAATCACTTTTACTAGAAATCTTATTTAACTTCTAGATACTTTCAATTACTGATCTTCACACTCTTTTTCTTACTTTTCTTATTCACTTTTCTTAGAAATCTTATTTAACTTCTAGATACTTTCAATTACTGATCTTCACACTCTTTTTCTATCTTTTCTTATTCACTTTTACTAGAAATCTTATTTAACTTCTAGATACTTTCAATTACTGATCTTCACACTCTTTTTCTACTTTTCTTATTCACTTTTACTAGAAATCTTATTTAACTTCTAGATACTT
>CAMPDV010007057.1:0-19659 GCA_946699065.1 Loxodes magnus
AATTCTAAAAGCTGAAATTCAATCTTCTTTTTTACTTAACTTCCTCACTTTTCTAAATACTTATTACTTCTTTTTATCTCTAAGTTTTAGTAATTCTAAAAGCTGAAATTCCATCTCTTTTCTTACTTTACTTCCTCACTTTTCTAAATACTTATTACTTCTTTTTATCTCTAAGTTTTAGTAATTCTAAAGCTTTAGTTCCATCTCTTTTCTTACTTTACTTCCTCACTTTTCTAAATACTTATTACTTCTTTTTATCTCTAAGTTTTAGTAATTCTAAAAGCTGAAATTCCATCTTCTTTTCTTACTTTACTTCCTCACTTTTCTAAATACTTATTACTTCTTTTATCTCTAAGTTTTAGTAATTCTAAAAGCTGAAAATCCATCTTCTTTTCTTACTTTACTTCCTCACTTTTCTAAATACTTATTACTTCTTTTTATCTCTAAATTTTAGTAATTCTAAAAGCTGAAATTCAATCTTCTTTTCTTACTTTACTTCCTCACTTTTCTAAATACTTATTACTTCTTTTTATCTCTAAGTTTTAGTAATTCTAAAAGCTGAAAATCAATCTTCTTTTCTTACTTTACTTCCTCACTTTTCTAAATACTTATTACTTCTTTTTATCTCTAAGTTTTAGTAATTCTAAAAGCTTTAATTCCATTCTCTTTTCTTACTTTACTTCCTCACTTTTCTAAATACTTATTACTTCTTTTTATCTCTAAGGTTTAGTGACGCTAAAAGCTTTAATTCCATCTTCTTTTTTACTTAACTTCCTCACTTTTCTAAATACTTATTACTTCTTTTTATCTCTAAGTTTTAGTAATTCTAAAAGCTGAAATTCCATCTTCTTTTCTTACTTAACTTCCTCACTTTTCTAAATACTTATTACTTCTTTTTATCTCTAAGTTTTAGTAATTCTAAAAGCTGAAAATCAATCTTCTTTTCTTACTTTACTTCCTCACTTTTCTAAATACTTATTAATTCTAATTATCTCTAAGTTTTAGTAATTCTAAAAGCTTTAATTCCATTCTCTTTTCTTACTTTACTTCCTCACTTTTCTAAATACTTATTACTTCTTTTTATCTCTAAGTTTTAGTAATTCTAAAAGCTGAAATTCCATCTTCTTTTCTTACTTTACTTCCTCACTTTTCTAAATACTTATTACTTCTTTTTATCTCTAAGTTTTAGTAATTCTAAAAGCTTTAGTTCCATTCTCTTTTCTTACTTTACTTCCTCACTTTTCTAAATACTTATTACTTCTTTTTATCTCTAAATTTTAGTAATTCTAAAAGCTGAAATTCCATCTTCTTTTCTTACTTTACTTCCTCACTTTTCTAAATACTTATTACTTCTTTTTATCTCTAAGTTTTAGTAATTCTAAAAGCTGAAAATCCATCTTCTTTTCTTACTTTACTTCCTCACTTTTCTAAATACTTATTACTTCTTTTATCTCTAAATTTTAGTAATTCTAAAAGCTGAAATTCAATCTTCTTTTCTTACTTTACTTCCTCACTTTTCTAAATACTTATTACTTCTTTTTATCTCTAAGTTTTAGTAATTCTAAAAGCTGAAAATCCAATCTTCTTTTCTTACTTTACTTCCTCACTTTTCTAAATACTTATTAATTCTAATTATCTCTAAGTTTTAGTAATTCTAAAAGCTTTAATTCCATTCTTTTCTTACTTTACTTCCTCACTTTTCTAAATACTTATTACTTCTTTTATCTCTAAGTTTTAGTAATTCTAAAAGCTGAAATTCCATCTTCTTTTCTTACTTTACTTCCTCACTTTTCTAAATACTTATTACTTCTTTTTATCTCTAAGTTTTAGTAATTCTAAAAGCTGAAAATCCATCTTCTTTTCTTACTTTACTTCCTCACTTTTCTAAATACTTATTACTTCTTTTTATCTCTAAATTTTAGTAATTCTAAAAGCTGAAATTCAATCTTCTTTTCTTACTTTACTTCCTCACTTTTCTAAATACTTATTACTTCTTTTTATCTCTAAGTTTTAGTATTCTAAAAGCTGAAAATCCATCTCTTTTCTTACTTTACTTCCTCACTTTTCTAAATACTTATTACTTCTTTTTATCTCTAAGTTTTAGTAATTCTAAAAGCTGAAAATCCATCTTCTTTTCTTACTTTACTTCCTCACTTTTCTAAATACTTATTACTTCTTTTTATCTCTAAGTTTTAGTATTCTAAAAGCTGAAATTCCATCTTCTTTTCTTACTTTACTTCCTCACTTTTCTAAATACTTATTACTTCTTTTTATCTCTAAGTTTTAGTGACGCTAAAAGCTTTAATTCCATCTTCTTTTTTACTTAACTTCCTCACTTTTCTAAATACTTATTACTTCTTTTTATCTCTAAGTTTTAGTAATTCTAAAAGCTGAAATTCCATCTTCTTTTCTTACTTTACTTCCTCACTTTTCTAAATACTTATTACTTCTTTTTATCTCTAAGTTTTAGTAATTCTAAAAGCTTTAGTTCCATTCTCTTTTCTTACTTTACTTCCTCACTTTTCTAAATACTTATTACTTCTTTTTATCTCTAAGTTTTAGTAATTCTAAAAGCTGAAATTCAATCTTCTTTTCTTACTTTACTTCCTCACTTTTCTAAATACTTATTACTTCTTTTTATCTCTAAGTTTTAGTAATTCTAAAAGCTGAAATTCCATCTTCTTTTCTTACTTTACTTCCTCACTTTTCTAAATACTTATTACTTCTTTTTATCTCTAAGTTTTAGTAATTCTAAAAGCTGAAATTCCATCTTCTTTTCTTACTTTACTTCCTCACTTTTCTAAATACTTATTACTTCTTTTTATCTCTAAGTTTTAGTAATTCTAAAAGCTGAAAATCAATCTTCTTTTCTTACTTTACTTCCTCACTTTTCTAAATACTTATTACTTCTTTTTATCTCTAAATTTTAGTAATTCTAAAAGCTTTAGTTCTATTCTCTTTTCTTACTTTACTTCCTCACTTTTCTAAATACTTATTACTTCTTTTTATCTCTAAGTTTTAGTAATTCTAAAAGCTGAAAATCAATCTTCTTTTCTTACTTTACTTCCTCACTTTTCTAAATACTTATTACTTCTTTTTATCTCTAAATTTCAGTGACGCTAAAAGCTTTAATTCCATCTTCTTTTTTACTTAACTTCCTCACTTTTCTAAATACTTATTACTTCTTTTTATCTCTAAGTTTTAGTAATTCTAAAAGCTGAAAATCCATCTTCTTTTCTTACTTTACTTCCTCACTTTTCTAAATACTTATTACTTCTTTTTATCTCTAAGTTTTAGTAATTCTAAAAGCTGAAAATCAATCTTCTTTTCTTACTTTACTTCCTCACATTTCTAAATACTTATTACTTCTTTTTATCTCTAAGTTTTAGTAATTCTAAAAGCTTTAGTTCCATTCTCTTTTCTTACTTTACTTCCTCACTTTTCTAAATACTTATTACTTCTTTTTATCTCTAAATTTTAGTAATTCTAAAAGCTTTAATTCCATTCTCTTTTCTTACTTTACTTCCTCACTTTTCTAAATACTTATTACTTCTTTTTATCTCTAAGTTTTAGTAATTCTAAAAGCTGAAAATCCATCTTCTTTTTTACTTAACTTCCTCACTTTTCTAAATACTTATTACTTCTTTTTATCTCTAAGTTTGAGTAATTCTAAAAGCTGAAAATCAATCTTCTTTTCTTACTTTACTTCCTCACATTTCTAAATACTTATTACTTCTTTTTATCTCTAAGTTTTAGTAATTCTAAAAGCTTTAGTTCCATTCTCTTTTCTTACTTTACTTCCTCACTTTTCTAAATACTTATTACTTCTTTTTATCTCTAAATTTTAGTAATTCTAAAAGCTTTAATTCCATTCTCTTTTCTTACTTTACTTCCTCACTTTTCTAAATACTTATTACTTCTTTTTATCTCTAAGTTTTAGTAATTCTAAAAGCTGAAATTCAATCTTCTTTTCTTACTTTACTTCCTCACTTTTCTAAATACTTATTACTTCTTTTTATCTCTAAGTTTTAGTAATTCTAAAAGCTGAAATTCCATCTTCTTTTTTACTTAACTTCCTCACTTTTCTAAATACTTATTACTTCTTTTTATCTCTAAGTTTTAGTAATTCTAAAAGCTGAAAATCCATCTTCTTTTCTTACTTTACTTCCTCACTTTTCTAAATACTTATTACTTCTTTTTATCTCTAAATTTTAGTAATTCTAAAAGCTGAAATTCAATCTTCTTTTTTACTTAACTTCCTCACTTTTCTAAATACTTATTACTTCTTTTTATCTCTAAGTTTTAGTAATTCTAAAAGCTGAAAATCAATCTTCTTTTCTTACTTTACTTCCTCACTTTTCTAAATACTTATTACTTCTTTTTATCTCTAAGTTTTAGTAATTCTAAAAGCTGAAATTCCATCTTCTTTTCTTACTTTACTTCCTCACTTTTCTAAATACTTATTACTTCTTTTTATCTCTAAGTTTTAGTAATTCTAAAAGCTTTAATTCCATTCTCTTTTCTTACTTTACTTCCTCACTTTTCTAAATACTTATTACTTCTTTTTATCTCTAAGTTTTAGTAATTCTAAAAGCTGAAAATCCATCTTCTTTTTTACTTACTTCCTCACTTTTCTAAATACTTATTACTTCTTTTTATCTCTAAGTTTTAGTAATTCTAAAAGCTGAAATTCAATCTTCTTTTTTACTTAACTTCCTCACTTTTCTAAATACTTATTACTTCTTTTTATCTCTAAATTTTAGTAATTCTAAAAGCTTTATCTTCTTTTTTACTTAACTTCCTCACTTTTCTAAATACTTATTACTTCTTTTTATCTCTAAGTTTTAGTAATTCTAAAAGCTGAAATTCCATCTTCTTTTCTTACTTTACTTCCTCACTTTTCTAAATACTTATTACTTCTTTTTATCTCTAAGTTTTAGTAATTCTAAAAGCTTTAGTTCCATTCTCTTTTCTTACTTTACTTCCTCACTTTTCTAAATACTTATTAATTCTAATTATCTCTAAGTTTTAGTAATTCTAAAAGCTTTAATTCCATTCTCTTTTCTTACTTTACTTCCTCACTTTTCTAAATACTTATTACTTCTTTTTATCTCTAAGTTTTAGTAATTCTAAAAGCTGAAATTCCATCTTCTTTTCTTACTTAACTTCCTCACTTTTCTAAATACTTATTACTTCTTTTTATCTCTAAGTTTTAGTAATTCTAAAAGCTGAAATTCCATCTTCTTTTCTTACTTAACTTCCTCACTTTTCTAAATACTTATTACTTCTTTTTATCTCTAAGTTTTAGTAATTCTAAAAGCTGAAAATCAATCTTCTTTTCTTACTTTACTTCCTCACTTTTCTAAATACTTATTAATTCTAATTATCTCTAAGTTTTAGTAATTCTAAAAGCTTTAATTCCATTCTCTTTTCTTACTTTACTTCCTCACTTTTCTAAATACTTATTACTTCTTTTTATCTCTAAGTTTTAGTAATTCTAAAAGCTGAAATTCCATCTTCTTTTCTTACTTTACTTCCTCACTTTTCTAAATACTTATTACTTCTTTTTATCTCTAAGTTTGAGTAATTCTAAAAGCTGAAATTCAATCTTCTTTTCTTACTTTACTTCCTCACTTTTCTAAATACTTATTACTTCTTTTTATCTCTAAGTTTTAGTAATTCTAAAAGCTTTAGTTCCATTCTCTTTTCTTACTTTTCTTCCTCACTTTTCTAAATACTTATTACTTCTTTTTATCTCTAAATTTTAGTAATTCTAAAAGCTTTAATTCCATTCTCTTTTCTTACTTTACTTCCTCACTTTTCTAAATACTTATTACTTCTTTTTATCTCTAAGTTTTAGTAATTCTAAAAGCTGAAAATCCATCTTCTTTTTTACTTAACTTCCTCACTTTTCTAAATACTTATTACTTCTTTTTATCTCTAAGTTTGAGTAATTCTAAAAGCTGAAAATCAATCTTCTTTTCTTACTTTACTTCCTCACATTTCTAAATACTTATTACTTCTTTTTATCTCTAAGTTTTAGTAATTCTAAAAGCTTTAGTTCCATTCTCTTTTCTTACTTTACTTCCTCACTTTTCTAAATACTTATTACTTCTTTTTATCTCTAAATTTTAGTAATTCTAAAAGCTTTAATTCCATTCTCTTTTCTTACTTTACTTCCTCACTTTTCTAAATACTTATTACTTCTTTTTATCTCTAAGTTTTAGTAATTCTAAAAGCTGAAATTCCATCTTCTTTTCTTACTTTACTTCCTCACTTTTCTAAATACTTATTACTTCTTTTTATCTCTAAGTTTTAGTAATTCTAAAAGCTGAAATTCCATCTTCTTTTTTACTTAACTTCCTCACTTTTCTAAATACTTATTACTTCTTTTTATCTCTAAGTTTTAGTAATTCTAAAAGCTGAAATTCCATCTTCTTTTCTTACTTTACTTCCTCACTTTTCTAAATACTTATTACTTCTTTTTATCTCTAAGTTTTAGTAATTCTAAAAGCTGAAATTCCATCTTCTTTTTTACTTAACTTCCTCACTTTTCTAAATACTTATTACTTCTTTTTATCTCTAAGTTTTAGTAATTCTAAAAGCTGAAAATCCATCTTCTTTTCTTACTTTACTTCCTCACTTTTCTAAATACTTATTACTTCTTTTTATCTCTAAGTTTTAGTAATTCTAAAAGCTGAAAATCAATCTTCTTTTCTTACTTTACTTCCTCACTTTTCTAAATACTTATTACTTCTTTTTATCTCTAAGTTTTAGTAATTCTAAAAGCTGAAATTCCATCTTCTTTTCTTACTTTACTTCCTCACTTTTCTAAATACTTATTACTTCTTTTTATCTCTAAGTTTTAGTAATTCTAAAAGCTTTAATTCCATTCTCTTTTCTTACTTTACTTCCTCACTTTTCTAAATACTTATTACTTCTTTTTATCTCTAAGGTTTAGTGACGCTAAAAGCTTTAATTCCATCTTCTTTTTTACTTAACTTCCTCACTTTTCTAAATACTTATTACTTCTTTTTATCTCTAAGTTTTAGTAATTCTAAAAGCTGAAATTCCATCTTCTTTTCTTACTTAACTTCCTCACTTTTCTAAATACTTATTACTTCTTTTTATCTCTAAGTTTTAGTAATTCTAAAAGCTGAAAATCAATCTTCTTTTCTTACTTTACTTCCTCACTTTTCTAAATACTTATTAATTCTAATTATCTCTAAGTTTTAGTAATTCTAAAAGCTTTAATTCCATTCTCTTTTCTTACTTTACTTCCTCACATTTCTAAATACTTATTACTTCTTTTTATCTCTAAGTTTTAGTAATTCTAAAAGCTGAAAATCCATCTTCTTTTCTTACTTTACTTCCTCACTTTTCTAAATACTTATTACTTCTTTTTATCTCTAAGTTTGAGTAATTCTAAAAGCTGAAATTCAATCTTCTTTTCTTACTTTACTTCCTCACTTTTCTAAATACTTATTACTTCTTTTTATCTCTAAGTTTTAGTAATTCTAAAAGCTGAAAATCAATCTTCTTTTCTTACTTTACTTCCTCACTTTTCTAAATACTTATTACTTCTTTTTATCTCTAAATTTCAGTGACGCTAAAAGCTTTAATTCCATCTTCTTTTTTACTTAACTTCCTCACTTTTCTAAATACTTATTACTTCTTTTTATCTCTAAGTTTTAGTAATTCTAAAAGCTGAAAATCCATCTTCTTTTCTTACTTTACTTCCTCACTTTTCTAAATACTTATTAATTATAATTATCTCTAAGTTTTAGTAATTCTAAAAGCTGAAATTCCATCTTCTTTTCTTACTTTACTTCCTCACTTTTCTAAATACTTATTACTTCTTTTTATCTCTAAGTTTTAGTAATTCTAAAAGCTTTAGTTCCATTCTCTTTTCTTACTTTACTTCCTCACTTTTCTAAATACTTATTACTTCTTTTTATCTCTAAATTTTAGTAATTCTAAAAGCTTTAATTCCATTCTCTTTTCTTACTTTACTTCCTCACTTTTCTAAATACTTATTACTTCTTTTTATCTCTAAGTTTTAGTAATTCTAAAAGCTGAAAATCCATCTTCTTTTTTACTTAACTTCCTCACTTTTCTAAATACTTATTACTTCTTTTTATCTCTAAGTTTGAGTAATTCTAAAAGCTGAAAATCAATCTTCTTTTCTTACTTTACTTCCTCACATTTCTAAATACTTATTACTTCTTTTTATCTCTAAGTTTTAGTAATTCTAAAAGCTTTAGTTCCATTCTCTTTTCTTACTTTACTTCCTCACTTTTCTAAATACTTATTACTTCTTTTTATCTCTAAGGTTTAGTGACGCTAAAAGCTTTAATTCCATCTTCTTTTTTACTTAACTTCCTCACTTTTCTAAATACTTATTACTTCTTTTTATCTCTAAATTTTAGTAATTCTAAAAGCTGAAATTCAATCTTCTTTTTTACTTAACTTCCTCACTTTTCTAAATACTTATTACTTCTTTTTATCTCTAAGTTTTAGTAATTCTAAAAGCTGAAATTCCATCTTCTTTTTTACTTAACTTCCTCACTTTTCTAAATACTTATTACTTCTTTTTATCTCTAAGTTTTAGTAATTCTAAAAGCTGAAAATCCATCTTCTTTTCTTACTTTACTTCCTCACTTTTCTAAATACTTATTACTTCTTTTTATCTCTAAATTTTAGTAATTCTAAAAGCTGAAATTCAATCTTCTTTTTTACTTAACTTCCTCACTTTTCTAAATACTTATTACTTCTTTTTATCTCTAAGTTTTAGTAATTCTAAAAGCTGAAAATCAATCTTCTTTTCTTACTTTACTTCCTCACTTTTCTAAATACTTATTACTTCTTTTTATCTCTAAGTTTTAGTAATTCTAAAAGCTGAAATTCCATCTTCTTTTCTTACTTTACTTCCTCACTTTTCTAAATACTTATTACTTCTTTTTATCTCTAAATTTTAGTAATTCTAAAAGCTTTAATTCCATTCTCTTTTCTTACTTTACTTCCTCACTTTTCTAAATACTTATTACTTCTTTTTATCTCTAAGGTTTAGTGACGCTAAAAGCTTTAATTCCATCTTCTTTTTTACTTAACTTCCTCACTTTTCTAAATACTTATTACTTCTTTTTATCTCTAAGTTTTAGTAATTCTAAAAGCTGAAATTCCATCTTCTTTTCTTACTTAACTTCCTCACTTTTCTAAATACTTATTAATTCTAATTATCTCTAAGTTTTAGTAATTCTAAAAGCTTTAATTCCATTCTCTTTTCTTACTTTACTTCCTCACTTTTCTAAATACTTATTACTTCTTTTTATCTCTAAGTTTTAGTAATTCTAAAAGCTGAAAATCCATCTTCTTTTCTTACTTTACTTCCTCACTTTTCTAAATACTTATTACTTCTTTTTATCTCTAAATTTTAGTAATTCTAAAAGCTGAAATTCAATCTTCTTTTTTACTTAACTTCCTCACTTTTCTAAATACTTATTACTTCTTTTTATCTCTAAGTTTTAGTAATTCTAAAAGCTGAAAATCAATCTTCTTTTCTTACTTTACTTCCTCACTTTTCTAAATACTTATTACTTCTTTTTATCTCTAAGTTTTAGTAATTCTAAAAGCTGAAATTCCATCTTCTTTTCTTACTTTACTTCCTCACTTTTCTAAATACTTATTACTTCTTTTTATCTCTAAGTTTTAGTAATTCTAAAAGCTTTAATTCCATTCTCTTTTCTTACTTTACTTCCTCACTTTTCTAAATACTTATTACTTCTTTTTATCTCTAAGTTTTAGTAATTCTAAAAGCTGAAAATCCATCTTCTTTTTTACTTAACTTCCTCACTTTTCTAAATACTTATTACTTCTTTTTATCTCTAAGTTTTAGTAATTCTAAAAGCTGAAATTCCATCTTCTTTTTTACTTAACTTCCTCACTTTTCTAAATACTTATTACTTCTTTTTATCTCTAAGTTTTAGTAATTCTAAAAGCTGAAAATCCATCTTCTTTTCTTACTTTACTTCCTCACTTTTCTAAATACTTATTACTTCTTTTTATCTCTAAGTTTTAGTAATTCTAAAAGCTGAAAATCAATCTTCTTTTCTTACTTTACTTCCTCACTTTTCTAAATACTTATTACTTCTTTTTATCTCTAAGTTTTAGTAATTCTAAAAGCTGAAATTCCATCTTCTTTTCTTACTTTACTTCCTCACTTTTCTAAATACTTATTACTTCTTTTTATCTCTAAATTTTAGTAATTCTAAAAGCTTTAATTCCATTCTCTTTTCTTACTTTACTTCCTCACTTTTCTAAATACTTATTACTTCTTTTTATCTCTAAGGTTTAGTGACGCTAAAAGCTTTAATTCCATCTTCTTTTTTACTTAACTTCCTCACTTTTCTAAATACTTATTACTTCTTTTTATCTCTAAGTTTTAGTAATTCTAAAAGCTGAAATTCCATCTTCTTTTCTTACTTAACTTCCTCACTTTTCTAAATACTTATTACTTCTTTTTATCTCTAAGTTTTAGTAATTCTAAAAGCTGAAAATCAATCTTCTTTTCTTACTTTACTTCCTCACTTTTCTAAATACTTATTAATTCTAATTATCTCTAAGTTTTAGTAATTCTAAAAGCTTTAATTCCATTCTCTTTTCTTACTTTACTTCCTCACTTTTCTAAATACTTATTACTTCTTTTTATCTCTAAGTTTTAGTAATTCTAAAAGCTGAAATTCCATCTTCTTTTCTTACTTTACTTCCTCACTTTTCTAAATACTTATTACTTCTTTTTATCTCTAAGTTTGAGTAATTCTAAAAGCTGAAATTCAATCTTCTTTTCTTACTTTACTTCCTCACTTTTCTAAATACTTATTACTTCTTTTTATCTCTAAGTTTTAGTAATTCTAAAAGCTTTAGTTCCATTCTCTTTTCTTACTTTTCTTCCTCACTTTTCTAAATACTTATTACTTCTTTTTATCTCTAAATTTTAGTAATTCTAAAAGCTTTAATTCCATTCTCTTTTCTTACTTTACTTCCTCACTTTTCTAAATACTTATTACTTCTTTTTATCTCTAAGTTTTAGTAATTCTAAAAGCTGAAAATCCATCTTCTTTTTTACTTAACTTCCTCACTTTTCTAAATACTTATTACTTCTTTTTATCTCTAAGTTTGAGTAATTCTAAAAGCTGAAAATCAATCTTCTTTTCTTACTTTACTTCCTCACATTTCTAAATACTTATTACTTCTTTTTATCTCTAAGTTTTAGTAATTCTAAAAGCTTTAGTTCCATTCTCTTTTCTTACTTTACTTCCTCACTTTTCTAAATACTTATTACTTCTTTTTATCTCTAAATTTTAGTAATTCTAAAAGCTTTAATTCCATTCTCTTTGATTACTTTACTTCCTCACTTTTCTAAATACTTATTACTTCTTTTTATCTCTAAGTTTTAGTAATTCTAAAAGCTGAAATTCAATCTTCTTTTTTACTTAACTTCCTCACTTTTCTAAATACTTATTACTTCTTTTTATCTCTAAGTTTTAGTAATTCTAAAAGCTGAAATTCCATCTTCTTTTTTACTTAACTTCCTCACTTTTCTAAATACTTATTACTTCTTTTTATCTCTAAGTTTTAGTAATTCTAAAAGCTGAAATTCCATCTTCTTTTCTTACTTTACTTCCTCACTTTTCTAAATACTTATTACTTCTTTTTATCTCTAAGTTTTAGTAATTCTAAAAGCTGAAATTCCATCTTCTTTTTTACTTAACTTCCTCACTTTTCTAAATACTTATTACTTCTTTTTATCTCTAAGTTTTAGTAATTCTAAAAGCTGAAAATCCATCTTCTTTTCTTACTTTACTTCCTCACTTTTCTAAATACTTATTACTTCTTTTTATCTCTAAGTTTTAGTAATTCTAAAAGCTGAAAATCAATCTTCTTTTCTTACTTTACTTCCTCACTTTTCTAAATACTTATTACTTCTTTTTATCTCTAAGTTTTAGTAATTCTAAAAGCTGAAATTCCATCTTCTTTTCTTACTTTACTTCCTCACTTTTCTAAATACTTATTACTTCTTTTTATCTCTAAATTTTAGTAATTCTAAAAGCTTTAATTCCATTCTCTTTTCTTACTTTACTTCCTCACTTTTCTAAATACTTATTACTTCTTTTTATCTCTAAGGTTTAGTGACGCTAAAAGCTTTAATTCCATCTTCTTTTTTACTTAACTTCCTCACTTTTCTAAATACTTATTACTTCTTTTTATCTCTAAGTTTTAGTAATTCTAAAAGCTGAAATTCCATCTTCTTTTCTTACTTAACTTCCTCACTTTTCTAAATACTTATTACTTCTTTTTATCTCTAAGTTTTAGTAATTCTAAAAGCTGAAAATCAATCTTCTTTTCTTACTTTACTTCCTCACTTTTCTAAATACTTATTAATTCTAATTATCTCTAAGTTTTAGTAATTCTAAAAGCTTTAATTCCATTCTCTTTTCTTACTTTACTTCCTCACATTTCTAAATACTTATTACTTCTTTTTATCTCTAAGTTTTAGTAATTCTAAAAGCTGAAAATCCATCTTCTTTTCTTACTTTACTTCCTCACTTTTCTAAATACTTATTACTTCTTTTTATCTCTAAGTTTGAGTAATTCTAAAAGCTGAAATTCAATCTTCTTTTCTTACTTTACTTCCTCACTTTTCTAAATACTTATTACTTCTTTTTATCTCTAAGTTTTAGTAATTCTAAAAGCTGAAAATCAATCTTCTTTTCTTACTTTACTTCCTCACTTTTCTAAATACTTATTACTTCTTTTTATCTCTAAATTTCAGTGACGCTAAAAGCTTTAATTCCATCTTCTTTTTTACTTAACTTCCTCACTTTTCTAAATACTTATTACTTCTTTTTATCTCTAAGTTTTAGTAATTCTAAAAGCTGAAAATCCATCTTCTTTTCTTACTTTACTTCCTCACTTTTCTAAATACTTATTAATTATAATTATCTCTAAGTTTTAGTAATTCTAAAAGCTGAAATTCCATCTTCTTTTCTTACTTTACTTCCTCACTTTTCTAAATACTTATTACTTCTTTTTATCTCTAAGTTTTAGTAATTCTAAAAGCTTTAGTTCCATTCTCTTTTCTTACTTTACTTCCTCACTTTTCTAAATACTTATTACTTCTTTTTATCTCTAAATTTTAGTAATTCTAAAAGCTTTAATTCCATTCTCTTTTCTTACTTTACTTCCTCACTTTTCTAAATACTTATTACTTCTTTTTATCTCTAAGTTTTAGTAATTCTAAAAGCTGAAAATCCATCTTCTTTTTTACTTAACTTCCTCACTTTTCTAAATACTTATTACTTCTTTTTATCTCTAAGTTTGAGTAATTCTAAAAGCTGAAAATCAATCTTCTTTTCTTACTTTACTTCCTCACATTTCTAAATACTTATTACTTCTTTTTATCTCTAAGTTTTAGTAATTCTAAAAGCTTTAGTTCCATTCTCTTTTCTTACTTTACTTCCTCACTTTTCTAAATACTTATTACTTCTTTTTATCTCTAAGGTTTAGTGACGCTAAAAGCTTTAATTCCATCTTCTTTTTTACTTAACTTCCTCACTTTTCTAAATACTTATTACTTCTTTTTATCTCTAAATTTTAGTAATTCTAAAAGCTGAAATTCAATCTTCTTTTTTACTTAACTTCCTCACTTTTCTAAATACTTATTACTTCTTTTTATCTCTAAGTTTTAGTAATTCTAAAAGCTGAAATTCCATCTTCTTTTTTACTTAACTTCCTCACTTTTCTAAATACTTATTACTTCTTTTTATCTCTAAGTTTTAGTAATTCTAAAAGCTGAAAATCCATCTTCTTTTCTTACTTTACTTCCTCACTTTTCTAAATACTTATTACTTCTTTTTATCTCTAAATTTTAGTAATTCTAAAAGCTGAAATTCAATCTTCTTTTTTACTTAACTTCCTCACTTTTCTAAATACTTATTACTTCTTTTTATCTCTAAGTTTTAGTAATTCTAAAAGCTGAAAATCAATCTTCTTTTCTTACTTTACTTCCTCACTTTTCTAAATACTTATTACTTCTTTTTATCTCTAAGTTTTAGTAATTCTAAAAGCTGAAATTCCATCTTCTTTTCTTACTTTACTTCCTCACTTTTCTAAATACTTATTACTTCTTTTTATCTCTAAATTTTAGTAATTCTAAAAGCTTTAATTCCATTCTCTTTTCTTACTTTACTTCCTCACTTTTCTAAATACTTATTACTTCTTTTTATCTCTAAGGTTTAGTGACGCTAAAAGCTTTAATTCCATCTTCTTTTTTACTTAACTTCCTCACTTTTCTAAATACTTATTACTTCTTTTTATCTCTAAGTTTTAGTAATTCTAAAAGCTGAAATTCCATCTTCTTTTCTTACTTAACTTCCTCACTTTTCTAAATACTTATTAATTCTAATTATCTCTAAGTTTTAGTAATTCTAAAAGCTTTAATTCCATTCTCTTTTCTTACTTTACTTCCTCACTTTTCTAAATACTTATTACTTCTTTTTATCTCTAAGTTTTAGTAATTCTAAAAGCTGAAAATCAATCTTCTTTTCTTACTTTACTTCCTCACATTTCTAAATACTTATTACTTCTTTTTATCTCTAAGTTTTAGTAATTCTAAAAGCTGAAAATCAATCTTCTTTTCTTACTTTACTTCCTCACTTTTCTAAATACTTATTACTTCTTTTTATCTCTAAATTTTAGTAATTCTAAAAGCTGAAATTCAATCTTCTTTTCTTACTTTACTTCCTCACTTTTCTAAATACTTATTACTTCTTTTTATCTCTAAGTTTTAGTAATTCTAAAAGCTGAAATTCAATCTTCTTTTCTTACTTTACTTCCTCACTTTTCTAAATACTTATTACTTCTTTTTATCTCTAAGTTTTAGTAATTCTAAAAGCTTTAGTTCCATTCTCTTTTCTTACTTTACTTCCTCACTTTTCTAAATACTTATTACTTCTTTTTATCTCTAAGTTTTAGTAATTCTAAAAGCTGAAATTCCATCTTCTTTTCTTACTTTACTTCCTCACTTTTCTAAATACTTATTACTTCTTTTTATCTCTAAGTTTTAGTAATTCTAAAAGCTGAAAATCAATCTTCTTTTCTTACTTTACTTCCTCACTTTTCTAAATACTTATTACTTCTTTTTATCTCTAAATTTTAGTAATTCTAAAAGCTTTAGTTCCATTCTCTTTTCTTACTTTACTTCCTCACTTTTCTAAATACTTATTACTTCTTTTTATCTCTAAATTTTAGTAATTCTAAAAGCTTTAATTCCATTCTCTTTTCTTACTTTACTTCCTCACTTTTCTAAATACTTATTACTTCTTTTTATCTCTAAGTTTTAGTAATTCTAAAAGCTGAAAATCCATCTTCTTTTTTACTTAACTTCCTCACTTTTCTAAATACTTATTACTTCTTTTTATCTCTAAGTTTGAGTAATTCTAAAAGCTGAAAATCAATCTTCTTTTCTTACTTTACTTCCTCACATTTCTAAATACTTATTACTTCTTTTTATCTCTAAGTTTTAGTAATTCTAAAAGCTTTAGTTCCATTCTCTTTTCTTACTTTACTTCCTCACTTTTCTAAATACTTATTACTTCTTTTTATCTCTAAATTTTAGTAATTCTAAAAGCTTTAATTCCATTCTCTTTTCTTACTTTACTTCCTCACTTTTCTAAATACTTATTACTTCTTTTTATCTCTAAATTTTAGTAATTCTAAAAGCTTTAATTCCATCTTCTTTTCTTACTTTACTTCCTCACTTTTCTAAATACTTATTACTTCTTTTTATCTCTAAATTTTAGTAATTCTAAAAGCTGAAATTCAATCTTCTTTTTTACTTAACTTCCTCACTTTTCTAAATACTTATTACTTCTTTTTATCTCTAAGTTTTAGTAATTCTAAAAGCTGAAAATCCATCTTCTTTTCTTACTTAACTTCCTCACTTTTCTAAATACTTATTACTTCTTTTTATCTCTAAGTTTTAGTAATTCTAAAAGCTGAAAATCAATCTTCTTTTCTTACTTTACTTCCTCACTTTTCTAAATACTTATTACTTCTTTTTATCTCTAAATTTTAGTAATTCTAAAAGCTTTAATTCCATCTTCTTTTCTTACTTTACTTCCTCACTTTTCTAAATACTTATTACTTCTTTTTATCTCTAAATTTTAGTAATTCTAAAAGCTGAAATTCAATCTTCTTTTTTACTTAACTTCCTCACTTTTCTAAATACTTATTACTTCTTTTTATCTCTAAGTTTTAGTAATTCTAAAAGCTGAAATTCCATCTTCTTTTCTTACTTTACTTCCTCACTTTTCTAAATACTTATTACTTCTTTTTATCTCTAAGTTTTAGTAATTCTAAAAGCTTTAGTTCCATTCTCTTTTCTTACTTTACTTCCTCACTTTTCTAAATACTTATTACTTCTTTTTATCTTTAAATTTTAGTAATTCTAAAAGCTGAAATTCCATCTTCTTTTCTTACTTTACTTCCTCACTTTTCTAAATACTTATTACTTCTTTTTATCTCTAAGTTTTAGTAATTCTAAAAGCTGAAAATCCATCTTCTTTTCTTACTTTACTTCCTCACTTTTCTAAATACTTATTACTTCTTTTTATCTCTAAATTTTAGTAATTCTAAAAGCTGAAATTCAATCTTCTTTTCTTACTTTACTTCCTCACTTTTCTAAATACTTATTACTTCTTTTTATCTCTAAGTTTTAGTAATTCTAAAAGCTGAAAATCAATCTTTTTTTCTTACTTTACTTCCTCACTTTTCTAAATACTTATTAATTCTAATTATCTCTAAGTTTTAGTAATTCTAAAAGCTTTAATTCCATTCTCTTTTCTTACTTTACTTCCTCACTTTTCTAAATACTTATTACTTCTTTTTATCTCTAAGTTTTAGTAATTCTAAAAGCTGAAATTCCATCTTCTTTTCTTACTTTACTTCCTCACTTTTCTAAATACTTATTACTTCTTTTTATCTCTAAGTTTTAGTAATTCTAAAAGCTGAAAATCCATCTTCTTTTCTTACTTTACTTCCTCACTTTTCTAAATACTTATTACTTCTTTTTATCTCTAAATTTTAGTAATTCTAAAAGCTGAAATTCAATCTTCTTTTCTTACTTTACTTCCTCACTTTTCTAAATACTTATTACTTCTTTTTATCTCTAAGTTTTAGTAATTCTAAAAGCTGAAAATCCATCTTCTTTTCTTACTTTACTTCCTCACTTTTCTAAATACTTATTACTTCTTTTTATCTCTAAGTTTTAGTAATTCTAAAAGCTGAAAATCCATCTTCTTTTCTTACTTTACTTCCTCACTTTTCTAAATACTTATTACTTCTTTTTATCTCTAAGTTTTAGTAATTCTAAAAGCTGAAATTCCATCTTCTTTTCTTACTTTACTTCCTCACTTTTCTAAATACTTATTACTTCTTTTTATCTCTAAGTTTTAGTGACGCTAAAAGCTTTAATTCCATCTTCTTTTTTACTTAACTTCCTCACTTTTCTAAATACTTATTACTTCTTTTTATCTCTAAGTTTTAGTAATTCTAAAAGCTGAAATTCCATCTTCTTTTCTTACTTTACTTCCTCACTTTTCTAAATACTTATTACTTCTTTTTATCTCTAAATTTTAGTAATTCTAAAAGCTTTAATTCCATTCTCTTTTCTTACTTTACTTCCTCACTTTTCTAAATACTTATTACTTCTTTTTATCTCTAAGGTTTAGTGACGCTAAAAGCTTTAATTCCATCTTCTTTTCTTACTTAACTTCCTCACTTTTCTAAATACTTATTACTTCTTTTTATCTCTAAGTTTTAGTAATTCTAAAAGCTGAAATTCCATCTTCTTTTCTTACTTAACTTCCTCACTTTTCTAAATACTTATTACTTCTTTTTATCTCTAAGTTTTAGTAATTCTAAAAGCTGAAAATCAATCTTCTTTTCTTACTTTACTTCCTCACTTTTCTAAATACTTATTACTTCTTTTTATCTCTAAGTTTTAGTAATTCTAAAAGCTGAAAATCAATCTTCTTTTCTTACTTTACTTCCTCACTTTTCTAAATACTTATTACTTCTTTTTATCTCTAAATTTTAGTAATTCTAAAAGCTTTAGTTCCATCTTCTTTTCTTACTTTACTTCCTCACTTTTCTAAATACTTATTAATTATAATTATCTCTAAGTTTTAGTAATTCTAAAAGCTGAAATTCCATCTTCTTTTCTTACTTTACTTCCTCACATTTCTAAATACTTATTACTTCTTTTTATCTCTAAGTTTTAGTAATTCTAAAAGCTTTAGTTCCATTCTCTTTTCTTACTTTACTTCCTCACTTTTCTAAATACTTATTACTTCTTTTTATCTCTAAATTTTAGTAATTCTAAAAGCTTTAATTCCATTCTCTTTTCTTACTTTACTTCCTCACTTTTCTAAATACTTATTACTTCTTTTTATCTCTAAGTTTTAGTAATTCTAAAAGCTGAAAATCCATCTTCTTTTTTACTTAACTTCCTCACTTTTCTAAATACTTATTACTTCTTTTTATCTCTAAGTTTGAGTAATTCTAAAAGCTGAAAATCAATCTTCTTTTCTTACTTTACTTCCTCACATTTCTAAATACTTATTACTTCTTTTTATCTCTAAGTTTTAGTAATTCTAAAAGCTTTAGTTCCATTCTCTTTTCTTACTTTACTTCCTCACTTTTCTAAATACTTATTACTTCTTTTTATCTCTAAATTTTAGTAATTCTAAAAGCTTTAATTCCATTCTCTTTTCTTACTTTACTTCCTCACTTTTCTAAATACTTATTACTTCTTTTTATCTCTAAGTTTTAGTAATTCTAAAAGCTGAAAATCCATCTTCTTTTTTACTTAACTTCCTCACTTTTCTAAATACTTATTACTTCTTTTTATCTCTAAGTTTGAGTAATTCTAAAAGCTGAAAATCAATCTTCTTTTCTTACTTTACTTCCTCACATTTCTAAATACTTATTACTTCTTTTTATCTCTAAGTTTTAGTAATTCTAAAAGCTTTAGTTCCATTCTCTTTTCTTACTTTACTTCCTCACTTTTCTAAATACTTATTACTTCTTTTTATCTCTAAGTTTTAGTAATTCTAAAAGCTGAAATTCCATCTTCTTTTCTTACTTTACTTCCTCACTTTTCTAAATACTTATTACTTCTTTTTATCTCTAAGTTTTAGTAATTCTAAAAGCTGAAATTCCATCTTCTTTTTTACTTAACTTCCTCACTTTTCTAAATACTTATTACTTCTTTTTATCTCTAAGTTTTAGTAATTCTAAAAGCTGAAAATCCATCTTCTTTTCTTACTTTACTTCCTCACTTTTCTAAATACTTATTACTTCTTTTTATCTCTAAATTTTAGTAATTCTAAAAGCTGAAATTCAATCTTCTTTTTTACTTAACTTCCTCACTTTTCTAAATACTTATTACTTCTTTTTATCTCTAAGTTTTAGTAATTCTAAAAGCTGAAAATCAATCTTCTTTTCTTACTTTACTTCCTCACTTTTCTAAATACTTATTACTTCTTTTTATCTCTAAGTTTTAGTAATTCTAAAAGCTGAAATTCCATCTTCTTTTCT
>CAMPDV010007058.1:0-18639 GCA_946699065.1 Loxodes magnus
CTGGATATAGCCACAGATCATACAGAATTAGTGTGACCACTCATGGTCTTACAGGTACCTGTCTTGACGTCCCATAGTCTCACCGTTTTATCATAACTTCCCGATACGATGAACTCTGAATCACTGGATATAGCCACAGATCTTACAGAATTAGTGTGACCACTCATGGTCTTACAGGTACCTGTCTTGACGTCCCATAGTCTCACCGTCTAATCTGAACTTCCCGATACGATGAACTCTGATCACTGGATATAGCACAGATCTTACATATCTAGTGTGACCACTCATGGTCTTACAGGTACCTGTCTTGACGTCCCATAGTCTCACCGTTTTATCATAACTTCCCGATACGATGAACTCTGAATCACTGGATATAGCCACAGATCATACAGAATTAGTGTGACCACTCATGGTCTTACAGGTACCTGTCTTGACGTCCCATAGTCTCACCGTTTTATCATAACTTCCCGATACGATGAACTCTGAATCACTGGATATAGCCACAGATCTTACATATCTAGTGTGACCACTCATGGTCTTACAGGTACCTGTCTTGACGTCCCATAGTCTCACCGTTTTATCATAACTTCCCGATACGATGAACTCTGAATCACTGGATATAGCCACAGATCATACAGAATTAGTGTGACCACTCATGGTCTTACAGGTACCTGTCTTGACGTCCCATAGTCTCACCGTTTTATCATAACTTCCCGATACGATGAACTCTGAATCACTGGATATAGCCACAGATCATACAGAATTAGTGTGACCACTCATGGTCTTACAGGTACCTGTCTTGACGTCCCATAGCTCGTCTAACTGCACTTCCCGATACGATGAACTCTGAATCACTGGATATAGCCACAGATCTTACAGAATTAGTGTGACCACTCATGGTCTTACAGGTACCTGTCTTGACGTCCCATAGTCTCACCGTTTTATCATAACTTCCCGATACGATGAACTCTGAATCACTGGATATAGCCACAGATCTTACATATCTAGTGTGACCACTCATGGTCTTACAGGTACCTGTCTTGACGTCCCATAGTCTCACCGTTTTATCATAACTTCCCGATACGATGAACTCTGAATCACTGGATATAGCCACAGATCATACAGAATTAGTGTGACCACTCATGGTCTTACAGGTACCTGTCTTGACGTCCCATAGTCTCACCGTTTTATCATAACTTCCCGATACGATGAACTCTGAATCACTGGATATAGCCACAGATCATACAGAATTAGTGTGACCACTCATGGTCTTACAGGTACCTGTCTTGACGTCCCATAGTCTCACCGTTTTATCATAACTTCCCGATACGATGAACTCTGAATCACTGGATATAGCCACAGATCTTACAGAATTAGTGTGACCACTCATGGTCTTACAGGTACCTGTCTTGACGTCCCATAGTCTCACCGTTTTATCATAACTTCCCGATACGATGAACTCTGAATCACTGGATATAGCCACAGATCATACAGAATTAGTGTGACCACTCATGGTCTTACAGGTACCTGTCTTGACGTCCCATAGTCTCACCGTTTTATCATAACTTCCCGATACGATGAACTCTGAATCACTGGATATAGCCACAGATCATACAGAATTAGTGTGACCACTCATGGTCTTACAGGTACCTGTCTTGACGTCCCATAGTCTCACCGTCTAATCTGCACTTCCCGATACGATGAAATCTGAATCACTGGATATAGCCACAGATCATACAGAATTAGTGTGACCACTCATGGTCTTACAGGTACCTGTCTTGACGTCCCATAGTCTCACCGTATTATCAGAACTTCCCGATACGATGAACTCTGAATCACTGATATAGCCACAGATCTTACAGAATTAGTGTGACCACTCATGGTCTTACAGGTACCTGTCTTGACGTCCCATAGTCTCACCGTTTTATCATAACTTCCCGATACGATGAACTCTGAATCACTGGATATAGCCACAGATCATACAGAATTAGTGTGACCACTCATGGTCTTACAGGTACCTGTCTTGACGTCCCATAGTCTCACCGTTTTATCATAACTTCCCGATACGATCGAGACTCTGAATCACTGGATATAGCCACAGATCTTACAGAATTAGTGTGACCACTCATGGTCTTACAGGTACCTGTCTTGACGTCCCATAGTCTCACCGTTTTATCATAACTTCCCGATACGATGAACTCTGAATCACTGGATATAGCCACAGATCATACAGAATTAGTGTGACCACTCATGGTCTTACAGGTACCTGTCTTGACGTCCCATAGTCTCACCGTTTATCATAACTTCCCGATACGATGAACTCTGAATCACTGGATATAGCCACAGATCATACAGAATTAGTGTGACCACTCATGGTCTTACAGGTACCTGTCTTGACGTCCCATAGTCTCACCGTCTAATCTGCACTTCCCGATACGATGAACTCTGAATCACTGATATAGCCACAGATCATACAGAATTAGTGTGACCACTCATGGTCTTACAGGTACCTGTCTTGACGTCCCATAGTCTCACCGTATTATCAGAACTTCCCGATACGATGAACTCTGAATCACTTGATATAGCCACAGATCTTACAGAATTAGTGTGACCACTCATGGTCTTACAGGTACCTGTCTTGACGTCCCATAGTCTCACCGTTTTATCATAACTTCCCGATACGATGAACTCTGAATCACTTGATATAGCCACAGATCATACAGAATTAGTGTGACCACTCATGGTCTTACAGGTACCTGTCTTGACGTCCCATAGTCTCACCGTATTATCAGAACTTCCCGATACGATGAACTCTGAATCACTGGATATAGCCACAGATCTTACATATCTAGTGTGACCACTCATGGTCTTACAGGTACCTGTCTTGACGTCCCATAGTCTCACCGTTTTATCATAACTTCCCGATACGATGAACTCTGAATCACTGGATATAGCCACAGATCATACAGAATTAGTGTGACCACTCATGGTCTTACAGGTACCTGTCTTGACGTCCCATAGTCTCACCGTCTAATCTGCACTTCCCGATACGATGAACTCTGAATCACTGATATAGCACAGATCTTACATATCTAGTGTGACCACTCATGGTCTTACAGGTACCTGTCTTGACGTCCCATAGTCTCACCGTTTATCATAACTTCCCGATACGATGAACTCTGAATCACTGGATATAGCCACAGATCATACAGAATTAGTGTGACCACTCATGGTCTTACAGGTACCTGTCTTGACGTCCCATAGTCTCACCGTTTTATCATAACTTCCCGATACGATGAACTCTGAATCACTGGATATAGCCACAGATCATACAGAATTAGTGTGACCACTCATGGTCTTACAGGTACCTGTCTTGACGTCCCATAGTCTCACCGTCTAATCTGCACTTCCCGATACGATGAACTCTGAATCACTGGATATAGCCACAGATCTTACAGAATTAGTGTGACCACTCATGGTCTTACAGGTACCTGTCTTGACGTCCCTAGTCTCACCGTTTTATCATAACTTCCCGATACGATGAACTCTGAATCACTGGATATAGCCACAGATCATACAGAATTAGTGTGACCACTCATGGTCTTACAGGTACCTGTCTTGACGTCCCATAGTCTCACCGTCTAATCTGCACTTCCCGATACGATGAACTCTGAATCACTTGATATAGCACAGATCTTACATATCTAGTGTGACCACTCATGGTCTTACAGGTACCTGTCTTGACGTCCCATAGTCTCACCGTTTTATCATAACTTCCCGATACGATGAACTCTGAATCACTGGATATAGCCACAGATCATACAGAATTAGTGTGACCACTCATGGTCTTACAGGTACCTGTCTTGACGTCCCATAGTCTCACCGTTTTATCATAACTTCCCGATACGATGAACTCTGAATCACTGGATATAGCCACAGATCATACAGAATTAGTGTGACCACTCATGGTCTTACAGGTACCTGTCTTGACGTCCCATAGTCTCACCGTCTAATCTGCACTTCCCGATACGATGAACTCTGAATCACTGGATATAGCCACAGATCTTACAGAATTAGTGTGACCACTCATGGTCTTACAGGTACCTGTCTTGACGTCCCATAGTCTCACCGTTTTATCATAACTTCCCGATACGATGAACTCTGAATCACTGGATATAGCCACAGATCATACAGAATTAGTGTGACCACTCATGGTCTTACAGGTACCTGTCTTGATGTCCCATAGTCCTCACCGTTTTATCATAACTTCCCGATACGATGAACTCTGAATCACTGGATATAGCCACAGATCATACAGAATTAGTGTGACCACTCATGGTCTTACAGGTACCTGTCTTGACGTCCATAGTCTCACCGTTTTATCATAACTTCCCGATACGATGAACTCTGAATCACTGGATATAGCCACAGATCTTACAGAATTAGTGTGACCACTCATGGTCTTACAGGTACCTGTCTTGACGTCCCATAGTCTCACCGTCTAATCTGAACTTCCCGATACGATGAACTCTGAATCACTGGATATAGCACAGATCTTACATATCTAGTGTGACCACTCATGGTCTTACAGGTACCTGTCTTGACGTCCCATAGTCTCACCGTTTTATCATAACTTCCCGATACGATGAACTCTGAATCACTGGATATAGCCACAGATCATACAGAATTAGTGTGACCACTCATGGTCTTACAGGTACCTGTCTTGACGTCCCATAGTCTCACCGTCTAATCTGCACTTCCCGATACGATGAACTCTGAATCACTGGATATAGCCACAGATCTTACAGAATTAGTGTGACCACTCATGGTCTTACAGGTACCTGTCTTGACGTCCCATAGTCTCACCGTTTTATCATAACTTCCCGATACGATGAACTCTGAATCACTGGAATATAGCCACAGATCATACAGAATTAGTGTGACCACTCATGGTCTTACAGGTACCTGTCTTGATGTCCCATAGTCCTCACCGTTTTATCATAACTTCCCGATACGATGAACTCTGAATCACTGGATATAGCCACAGATCATACAGAATTAGTGTGACCACTCATGGTCTTACAGGTACCTGTCTTGACGTCCCATAGTCCTCACCGTTTATCATAACTTCCCGATACGATGAACTCTGAATCACTGGATATAGCCACAGATCTTACAGAATTAGTGTGACCACACCATGGTCTACAGGTACCTGTCTTGACGTCCCATAGTCTCACCGTCTAATCTGAACTTCCGATACGATGAACTCTGAATCACTGGATATAGCACAGATCTTACATATCTAGTGTGACCCACTCATGGTCTTACAGGTACCTGTCTTGACGTCCATAGTCTCACCGTTTTATCATAACTTCCCGATACGATGAACTCTGAATCACTGGATATAGCCACAGATCATACAGAATTAGTGTGACCACTCATGGTCTTACAGGTACCTGTCTTGACGTCCCATAGTCTCACCGTCTAATCTGCACTTCCCGATACGATGAACTCTGAATCACTGGATATAGCCACAGATCTTACAGAATTAGTGTGACCACTCATGGTCTTACAGGTACCTGTCTTGACGTCCCATAGTCTCACCGTTTTATCATAACTTCCCGATACGATGAACTCTGAATCACTGGATATAGCCACAGATCATACAGAATTAGTGTGACCACTCATGGTCTTACAGGTACCTGTCTTGACGTCCCATAGTCTCACCGTCTAATCTGCACTTCCGATACGATGAACTCTGAATCACTTGCTATAGCACAGATCTTACATATCTAGTGTGACCACTCATGGTCTTACAGGTACCTGTCTTGACGTCCCATAGTCTCACCGTTTTATCATAACTTCCCGATACGATGAACTCTGAATCACTGGATATAGCCACAGATCATTACAGAATTAGTGTGACCACTCATGGTCTTACAGGTACCTGTCTTGACGTCCCATAGTCTCACCGTTTTATCATAACTTCCCGATACGATGAACTCTGAATCACTGGATATAGCCACAGATCATACAGAATTAGTGTGACCACTCATGGTCTTACAGGTACCTGTCTTGACGTCCCATAGTCTCACCGTCTAATCTGCACTTCCCGATACGATGAACTCTGAATCACTGGATATAGCCACAGATCTTACAGAATTAGTGTGACCACTCATGGTCTTACAGGTACCTGTCTTGACGTCCCATAGTCTCACCGTTTTATCATAACTTCCCGATACGATGAACTCTGAATCACTGGATATAGCCACAGATCATACAGAATTAGTGTGACCACTCATGGTCTTACAGGTACCTGTCTTGATGTCCCATAGTCCTCACCGTTTTATCATAACTTCCCGATACGATGAACTCTGAATCACTGGATATAGCCACAGATCATACAGAATTAGTGTGACCACTCATGGTCTTACAGGTACCTGTCTTGACATCCCATAGTCTCACCGTCTAATCTGCACTTCCCGATACGATGAACTCTGAATCACTGATATAGCACAGATCTTACATATCTAGTGTGACCACTCATGGTCTTACAGGTACCTGTCTTGACGTCCCATAGTCTCACCGTTTTATCATAACTTCCCGATACGATGAACTCTGAATCACTGGATATAGCCACAGATCATACAGAATTAGTGTGACCACTCATGGTCTTACAGGTACCTGTCTTGACGTCCCATAGTCTCACCGTTTTATCATAACTTCCCGATACGATGAACTCTGAATCACTGGATATAGCCACAGATCATACAGAATTAGTGTGACCACTCATGGTCTTACAGGTACCTGTCTTGACGTCCCATAGTCTCACCGTCTAATCTGCACTTCCCGATACGATGAACTCTGAATCACTGGATATAGCCACAGATCTTACAGAATTAGTGTGACCACTCATGGTCTTACAGGTACCTGTCTTGACGTCCCATAGTCTCACCGTTTTATCATAACTTCCCGATACGATGAACTCTGAATCACTGGATATAGCCACAGATCATACAGAATTAGTGTGACCACTCATGGTCTTACAGGTACCTGTCTTGATGTCCCATAGTCTCACCGTTTTATCATAACTTCCCGATACGATGAACTCTGAATCACTGGATATAGCCACAGATCATACAGAATTAGTGTGACCACTCATGGTCTTACAGGTACCTGTCTTGACGTCCCATAGTCTCACCGTCTAATCTGAACTTCCCGATACGATGAACTCTGAATCACTGGATATAGCACAGATCTTACATATCTAGTGTGACCACTCATGGTCTTACAGGTACCTGTCTTGACGTCCCATAGTCTCACCGTTTTATCATAACTTCCCGATACGATGAACTCTGAATCACTGGATATAGCCACAGATCATACAGAATTAGTGTGACCACTCATGGTCTTACAGGTACCTGTCTTGACGTCCCATAGTCTCACCGTCTAATCTGAACTTCCCGATACGATGAACTCTGAATCACTGGATATAGCCACAGATCATACAGAATTAGTGTGACCACTCATGGTCTTACAGGTACCTGTCTTGACGTCCCATAGTCTCACCGTTTAATCATAACTTCCCGATACGATGAACTCTGAATCACTGGATATAGCCACAGATCATACAGAATTAGTGTGACCACTCATGGTCTTACAGGTACCTGTCTTGACGTCCCATAGTCTCACCGTTTTATCATAACTTCCCGATACGATGAACTCTGAATCACTTGATATAGCCACAGATCATACAGAATTAGTGTGACCACTCATGGTCTTACAGGTACCTGTCTTGACGTCCCATAGTCTCACCGTATTATCAGAACTTCCCGATACGATGAACTCTGAATCACTTGATATAGCCACAGATCATACAGAATTAGTGTGACCACTCATGGTCTTACAGGTACCTGTCTTGACGTCCCATAGTCTCACCGTTTTATCATAACTTCCCGATACGATGAACTCTGAATCACTGGATATAGCCACAGATCATACAGAATTAGTGTGACCACTCATGGTCTTACAGGTACCTGTCTTGACGTCCCATAGTCTCACCGTTTTATCATAACTTCCCGATACGATGAACTCTGAATCACTGGATATAGCCACAGATCATACAGAATTAGTGTGACCACTCATGGTCTTACAGGTACCTGTCTTGACGTCCCATAGTCTCACCGTTTTATCATAACTTCCCGATACGATGAACTCTGAATCACTGGATATAGCCACAGATCATACAGAATTAGTGTGACCACTCATGGTCTTACAGGTACCTGTCTTGACGTCCCATAGTCTCACCGTCTAATCTGCACTTCCCGATACGATGAACTCTGAATCACTGGATATAGCCACAGATCTTACAGAATTAGTGTGACCACTCATGGTCTTACAGGTACCTGTCTTGACGTCCCATAGTCTCACCGTTTTATCATAACTTCCCGATACGATGAACTCTGAATCACTGGATATAGCCACAGATCATACAGAATTAGTGTGACCACTCATGGTCTTACAGGTACCTGTCTTGATGTCCCATAGTCTCACCGTTTATCATAACTTCCCGATACGATGAACTCTGAATCACTGGATATAGCCACAGATCATACAGAATTAGTGTGACCACTCATGGTCTTACAGGTACCTGTCTTGACATCCCATAGTCTCACCGTCTAATCTGCACTTCCCGATACGATGAACTCTGAATCACTTGATATAGCACAGATCTTACATATCTAGTGTGACCACTCATGGTCTTACAGGTACCTGTCTTGACGTCCCATAGTCTCACCGTTTTATCATAACTTCCCGATACGATGAACTCTGAATCACTGGATATAGCCACAGATCATACAGAATTAGTGTGACCACTCATGGTCTTACAGGTACCTGTCTTGACGTCCCATAGTCTCACCGTTTTATCATAACTTCCCGATACGATGAACTCTGAATCACTGGATATAGCCACAGATCATACAGAATTAGTGTGACCACTCATGGTCTTACAGGTACCTGTCTTGACGTCCCATAGTCTCACCGTCTAATCTGCACTTCCCGATACGATGAACTCTGAATCACTGGATATAGCCACAGATCTTACAGAATTAGTGTGACCACTCATGGTCTTACAGGTACCTGTCTTGACGTCCCATAGTCTCACCGTTTTATCATAACTTCCCGATACGATGAACTCTGAATCACTGGATATAGCCACAGATCATACAGAATTAGTGTGACCACTCATGGTCTTACAGGTACCTGTCTTGATGTCCCATAGTCTCACCGTTTTATCATAACTTCCCGATACGATGAACTCTGAATCACTGGATATAGCCACAGATCATACAGAATTAGTGTGACCACTCATGGTCTTACAGGTACCTGTCTTGACGTCCCATAGTCTCACCGTTTTATCATAACTTCCCGATACGATGAACTCTGAATCACTGGATATAGCCACAGATCTTACAGAATTAGTGTGACCACTCATGGTCTTACAGGTACCTGTCTTGACGTCCCATAGTCTCACCGTCTAATCTGAACTTCCCGATACGATGAACTCTGAATCACTGGATATAGCACAGATCTTACATATCTAGTGTGACCACTCATGGTCTTACAGGTACCTGTCTTGACGTCCCATAGTCTCACCGTTTTATCATAACTTCCCGATACGATGAACTCTGAATCACTGGATATAGCCACAGATCATACAGAATTAGTGTGACCACTCATGGTCTTACAGGTACCTGTCTTGACGTCCCATAGTCTCACCGTCTAATCTGCACTTCCCGATACGATGAACTCTGAATCACTGGATATAGCCACAGATCTTACAGAATTAGTGTGACCACTCATGGTCTTACAGGTACCTGTCTTGACGTCCCATAGTCTCACCGTTTTATCATAACTTCCCGATACGATGAACTCTGAATCACTGGATATAGCCACAGATCATACAGAATTAGTGTGACCACTCATGGTCTTACAGGTACCCTGTCTTGAAGTCCCATAGTCTCACCGTTTTATCATAACTTCCCGATACGATGAACTCTGAATCACTGGATATAGCCACAGATCATACAGAATTAGTGTGACCACTCATGGTCTTACAGGTACCTGTCTTGACGTCCCATAGTCTCACCGTTTTATCATAACTTCCCGATACGATGAACTCTGAATCACTGGATATAGCCACAGATCTTACAGAATTAGTGTGACCACTCATGGTCTTACAGGTACCTGTCTTGACGTCCCATAGTCTCACCGTCTAATCTGAACTTCCCGATACGATGAACTCTGAATCACTGGATATAGCACAGATCTTACATATCTAGTGTGACCACTCATGGTCTTACAGGTACCTGTCTTGACGTCCCATAGTCTCACCGTTTTATCATAACTTCCCGATACGATGAACTCTGAATCACTGGATATAGCCACAGATCATACAGAATTAGTGTGACCACTCATGGTCTTACAGGTACCTGTCTTGACGTCCCATAGTCTCACCGTCTAATCTGAACTTCCCGATACGATGAACTCTGAATCACTGGATATAGCCACAGATCATACAGAATTAGTGTGACCACTCATGGTCTTACAGGTACCTGTCTTGACGTCCCATAGTCTCACCGTTTTATCATAACTTCCCGATACGATGAACTCTGAATCACTGGATATAGCCACAGATCATACAGAATTAGTGTGACCACTCATGGTCTTACAGGTACCTGTCTTGACGTCCCATAGTCTCACCGTTTTATCATAACTTCCCGATACGATGAACTCTGAATCACTTGATATAGCCACAGATCATACAGAATTAGTGTGACCACTCATGGTCTTACAGGTACCTGTCTTGACGTCCCATAGTCTCACCGTATTATCAGAACTTCCCGATACGATGAACTCTGAATCACTGATATAGCCACAGATCATACAGAATTAGTGTGACCACTCATGGTCTTACAGGTACCTGTCTTGACGTCCCATAGTCTCACCGTTTTATCATAACTTCCCGATACGATGAACTCTGAATCACTGGATATAGCCACAGATCATACAGAATTAGTGTGACCACTCATGGTCTTACAGGTACCTGTCTTGACGTCCCATAGTCTCACCGTTTTATCATAACTTCCCGATACGATGAACTCTGAATCACTGGATATAGCCACAGATCATACAGAATTAGTGTGACCACTCATGGTCTTACAGGTACCTGTCTTGACGTCCCATAGTCTCACCGTTTTATCATAACTTCCCGATACGATGACTCTGAATCACTGGATATAGCCACAGATCATACAGAATTAGTGTGACCACTCATGGTCTTACAGGTACCTGTCTTGACGTCCCATAGTCTCACCGTTTATCATAACTTCCCGATACGATGAACTCTGAATCACTGGATATAGCCACAGATCATACAGAATTAGTGTGACCACTCATGGTCTTACAGGTACCTGTCTTGACGTCCCATAGTCTCACCGTCTAATCTGCACTTCCCGATACGATGAACTCTGAATCACTGGATATAGCCACAGATCTTACAGAATTAGTGTGACCACTCATGGTCTTACAGGTACCTGTCTTGACGTCCCATAGTCTCACCGTATTATCAGAACTTCCCGATACGATGAACTCTGAATCACTTGATATAGCCACAGATCTTACAGAATTAGTGTGACCACTCATGGTCTTACAGGTACCTGTCTTGACGTCCCATAGTCTCACCGTTTTATCATAACTTCCCGATACGATGAACTCTGAATCACTTGATATAGCCACAGATCATACAGAATTAGTGTGACCACTCATGGTCTTACAGGTACCTGTCTTGACGTCCCATAGTCTCACCGTATTATCAGAACTTCCCGATACGATGAACTCTGAATCACTTGATATAGCCACAGATCATACAGAATTAGTGTGACCACTCATGGTCTTACAGGTACCTGTCTTGACGTCCCATAGTCTCACCGTTTTATCATAACTTCCCGATACGATGAACTCTGAATCACTGGATATAGCCACAGATCATACAGAATTAGTGTGACCACTCATGGTCTTACAGGTACCTGTCTTGACGTCCCATAGTCTCACCGTTTTATCATAACTTCCCGATACGATGAACTCTGAATCACTGGATATAGCCACAGATCATACAGAATTAGTGTGACCACTCATGGTCTTACAGGTACCTGTCTTGACGTCCCATAGTCTCACCGTTTTATCATAACTTCCCGATACGATGAACTCTGAATCACTGGATATAGCCACAGATCATACAGAATTAGTGTGACCACTCATGGTCTTACAGGTACCTGTCTTGACGTCCCATAGTCTCACCGTCTAATCTGCACTTCCCGATACGATGAACTCTGAATCACTGGATATAGCCACAGATCTTACAGAATTAGTGTGACCACTCATGGTCTTACAGGTACCTGTCTTGACGTCCCATAGTCTCACCGTCTAATCTGCACTTCCCGATACGATGAACTCTGAATCACTGGATATAGCCACAGATCTTACATATCTAGTGTGACCACTCATGGTCTTACAGGTACCTGTCTTGACGTCCCATAGTCTCACCGTTTTATCATAACTTCCCGATACGATGAACTCTGAATCACTGGATATAGCCACAGATCATACAGAATTAGTGTGACCACTCATGGTCTTACAGGTACCTGTCTTGACGTCCCATAGTCTCACCGTCTAATCTGAACTTCCCGATACGATGAACTCTGAATCACTGGATATAGCCACAGATCATACAGAATTAGTGTGACCACTCATGGTCTTACAGGTACCTGTCTTGACGTCCCATAGTCTCACCGTATTATCAGAACTTCCCGATACGATGAACTCTGAATCACTGGATATAGCCACAGATCTTACAGAATTAGTGTGACCACTCATGGTCTTACAGGTACCTGTCTTGACGTCCCATAGTCTCACCGTCTAATCTGAACTTCCCGATACGATGAACTCTGAATCACTGGATATAGCACAGATCTTACATATCTAGTGTGACCACTCATGGTCTTACAGGTACCTGTCTTGACGTCCCATAGTCTCACCGTTTTATCATAACTTCCCGATACGATGAACTCTGAATCACTGGATATAGCCACAGATCATACAGAATTAGTGTGACCACTCATGGTCTTACAGGTACCTGTCTTGACGTCCCATAGTCTCACCGTCTAATCTGCACTTCCCGATACGATGAAATCTGAATCACTGGATATAGCCACAGATCATACAGAATTAGTGTGACCACTCATGGTCTTACAGGTACCTGTCTTGACGTCCCATAGTCTCACCGTTTTATCATAACTTCCCGATACGATGAACTCTGAATCACTTGATATAGCCACAGATCTTACAGAATTAGTGTGACCACTCATGGTCTTACAGGTACCTGTCTTGACGTCCCATAGTCTCACCGTTTTATCATAACTTCCCGATACGATGAACTCTGAATCACTTGATATAGCCACAGATCATACAGAATTAGTGTGACCACTCATGGTCTTACAGGTACCTGTCTTGACGTCCCATAGTCTCACCGTCTAATCTGCACTTCCCGATACGATGAACTCTGAATCACTGGATATAGCCACAGATCTTACAGAATTAGTGTGACCACTCATGGTCTTACAGGTACCTGTCTTGACGTCCCATAGTCTCACCGTATTATCAGAACTTCCCGATACGATGAACTCTGAATCACTTGATATAGCCACAGATCTTACAGAATTAGTGTGACCACTCATGGTCTTACAGGTACCTGTCTTGACGTCCCATAGTCTCACCGTTTTATCATAACTTCCCGATACGATGAACTCTGAATCACTGGATATAGCCACAGATCATACAGAATTAGTGTGACCACTCATGGTCTTACAGGTACCTGTCTTGACGTCCCATAGTCTCACCGTATTATCAGAACTTCCCGATACGATGAACTCTGAATCACTTGATATAGCCACAGATCATACAGAATTAGTGTGACCACTCATGGTCTTACAGGTACCTGTCTTGACGTCCCATAGTCTCACCGTTTTATCATAACTTCCCGATACGATGAACTCTGAATCACTTGATATAGCCACAGATCTTACAGAATTAGTGTGACCACTCATGGTCTTACAGGTACCTGTCTTGACGTCCCATAGTCTCACCGTTTTATCATAACTTCCCGATACGATGAACTCTGAATCACTTGATATAGCCACAGATCATACAGAATTAGTGTGACCACTCATGGTCTTACAGGTACCTGTCTTGACGTCCCATAGTCTCACCGTCTAATCTGCACTTCCCGATACGATGAACTCTGAATCACTGGATATAGCCACAGATCTTACAGAATTAGTGTGACCACTCATGGTCTTACAGGTACCTGTCTTGACGTCCCATAGTCTCACCGTATTATCAGAACTTCCCGATACGATGAACTCTGAATCACTTGATATAGCCACAGATCTTACAGAATTAGTGTGACCACTCATGGTCTTACAGGTACCTGTCTTGACGTCCCATAGTCTCACCGTTTTATCATAACTTCCCGATACGATGAACTCTGAATCACTTGATATAGCCACAGATCATACAGAATTAGTGTGACCACTCATGGTCTTACAGGTACCTGTCTTGACGTCCCATAGTCTCACCGTATTATCAGAACTTCCCGATACGATGAACTCTGAATCACTTGATATAGCCACAGATCATACAGAATTAGTGTGACCACTCATGGTCTTACAGGTACCTGTCTTGACGTCCCATAGTCTCACCGTTTTATCATAACTTCCCGATACGATGAACTCTGAATCACTGGATATAGCCACAGATCTTACATATCTAGTGTGACCACTCATGGTCTTACAGGTACCTGTCTTGACGTCCCATAGTCTCACCGTTTTATCATAACTTCCCGATACGATGAACTCTGAATCACTGGATATAGCCACAGATCATACAGAATTAGTGTGACCACTCATGGTCTTACAGGTACCTGTCTTGACGTCCCATAGTCTCACCGTTTTATCATAACTTCCCGATACGATGAACTCTGAATCACTGGATATAGCCACAGATCATACAGAATTAGTGTGACCACTCATGGTCTTACAGGTACCTGTCTTGACGTCCCATAGTCTCACCGTCTAATCTGCACTTCCCGATACGATGAAATCTGAATCACTGGATATAGCCACAGATCATACAGAATTAGTGTGACCACTCATGGTCTTACAGGTACCTGTCTTGACGTCCCATAGTCTCACCGTCTAATCTGCACTTCCCGATACGATGAACTCTGAATCACTGGATATAGCCACAGATCATACAGAATTAGTGTGACCACTCATGGTCTTACAGGTACCTGTCTTGACGTCCCATAGTCTCACCGTTTTATCATAACTTCCCGATACGATGAACTCTGAATCACTGGATATAGCCACAGATCATACAGAATTAGTGTGACCACTCATGGTCTTACAGGTACCTGTCTTGACGTCCCATAGTCTCACCGTCTAATCTGCACTTCCCGATACGATGAAATCTGAATCACTGGATATAGCACAGATCATACAGAATTAGTGTGACCACTCATGGTCTTACAGGTACCTGTCTTGACGTCCCATAGTCTCACCGTTTTATCATAACTTCCCGATACGATGAACTCTGAATCACTGGATATAGCCACAGATCATACAGAATTAGTGTGACCACTCATGGTCTTACAGGTACCTGTCTTGACGTCCCATAGTCTCACCGTTTTATCATAACTTCCCGATACGATGAAATCTGAATCACTGGATATAGCCACAGATCATACAGAATTAGTGTGACCACTCATGGTCTTACAGGTACCTGTCTTGACGTCCCATAGTCTCACCGTCTAATCTGCACTTCCCGATACGATGAAATCTGAATCACTGGATATAGCACAGATCATACAGAATTAGTGTGACCACTCATGGTCTTACAGGTACCTGTCTTGACGTCCCATAGTCTCACCGTTTTATCATAACTTCCCGATACGATGAACTCTGAATCACTGGATATAGCCACAGATCATACAGAATTAGTGTGACCACTCATGGTCTTACAGGTACCTGTCTTGACGTCCCATAGTCTCACCGTCTAATCTGCACTTCCCGATACGATGAAATCTGAATCACTGGATATAGCACAGATCATACAGAATTAGTGTGACCACTCATGGTCTTACAGGTACCTGTCTTGACGTCCCCATAGTCTCACCGTATTATCAGAACTTCCCGATACGATGAACTCTGAATCACTGGATATAGCCACAGATCTTACATATCTAGTGTGACCACTCATGGTCTTACAGGTACCTGTCTTGACGTCCCATAGTCTCACCGTTTTATCATAACTTCCCGATACGATGAACTCTGAATCACTGGATATAGCCACAGATCATACAGAATTAGTGTGACCACTCATGGTCTTACAGGTACCTGTCTTGACGTCCCATAGTCTCACCGTTTTATCATAACTTCCCGATACGATGAAATCTGAATCACTTGATATAGCCACAGATCATACAGAATTAGTGTGACCACTCATGGTCTTACAGGTACCTGTCTTGACGTCCCATAGTCTCACCGTTTTATCATAACTTCCCGATACGATGAACTCTGAATCACTGGATATAGCCACAGATCATACAGAATTAGTGTGACCACTCATGGTCTTACAGGTACCTGTCTTGACGTCCCATAGTCTCACCGTCTAATCTGCACTTCCCGATACGATGAAATCTGAATCACTGGATATAGCACAGATCATACAGAATTAGTGTGACCACTCATGGTCTTACAGGTACCTGTCTTGACGTCCCATAGTCTCACCGTTTTATCATAACTTCCCGATACGATGAACTCTGAATCACTGGATATAGCACAGATCATACAGAATTAGTGTGACCACTCATGGTCTTACAGGTACCTGTCTTGACGTCCCATAGTCTCACCGTTTTATCATAACTTCCCGATACGATGAACTCTGAATCACTGGATATAGCCACAGATCATACAGAATTAGTGTGACCACTCATGGTCTTACAGGTACCTGTCTTGACGTCCCATAGTCTCACCGTTTTATCATAACTTCCCGATACGATGAACTCTGAATCACTGGATATAGCCACAGATCATACAGAATTAGTGTGACCACTCATGGTCTTACAGGTACCTGTCTTGACGTCCCATAGTCTCACCGTCTAATCTGCACTTCCCGATACGATGAAATCTGAATCACTGGATATAGCCACAGATCATACAGAATTAGTGTGACCACTCATGGTCTTACAGGTACCTGTCTTGACGTCCCATAGTCTCACCGTCTAATCTGCACTTCCCGATACGATGAACTCTGAATCACTGGATATAGCCACAGATCATACAGAATTAGTGTGACCACTCATGGTCTTACAGGTACCTGTCTTGACGTCCCATAGTCTCACCGTCTAATCTGCACTTCCCGATACGATGAAATCTGAATCACTGGATATAGCCACAGATCATACAGAATTAGTGTGACCACTCATGGTCTTACAGGTACCTGTCTTGACGTCCCATAGTCTCACCGTCTAATCTGCACTTCCCGATACGATGAACTCTGAATCACTGGATATAGCCACAGATCATACAGAATTAGTGTGACCACTCATGGTCTTACAGGTACCTGTCTTGACGTCCCATAGTCTCACCGTTTTATCATAACTTCCCGATACGATGAACTCTGAATCACTGGATATAGCCACAGATCATACAGAATTAGTGTGACCACTCATGGTCTTACAGGTACCTGTCTTGACGTCCCATAGTCTCACCGTCTAATCTGCACTTCCCGATACGATGAAATCTGAATCACTGGATATAGCCACAGATCATACAGAATTAGTGTGACCACTCATGGTCTTACAGGTACCTGTCTTGACGTCCCATAGTCTCACCGTCTAATCTGCACTTCCCGATACGATGAACTCTGAATCACTGGATATAGCCACAGATCATACAGAATTAGTGTGACCACTCATGGTCTTACAGGTACCTGTCTTGACGTCCCCATAGTCTCACCGTCTAATCTGCACTTCCCGATACGATGAACTCTGAATCACTGGATATAGCCACAGATCATACAGAATTAGTGTGACCACTCATGGTCTTACAGGTACCTGTCTTGACGTCCCATAGTCTCACCGTCTAATCTGCACTTCCCGATACGATGAACTCTGAATCACTGGATATAGCCACAGATCATACAGAATTAGTGTGACCACTCATGGTCTTACAGGTACCTGTCTTGACGTCCCATAGTCTCACCGTTTTATCATAACTTCCCGATACGATGAACTCTGAATCACTGGATATAGCCACAGATCATACAGAATTAGTGTGACCACTCATGGTCTTACAGGTACCTGTCTTGACGTCCCATAGTCTCACCGTCTAATCTGCACTTCCCGATACGATGAAATCTGAATCACTGGATATAGCACAGATCATACAGAATTAGTGTGACCACTCATGGTCTTACAGGTACCTGTCTTGACGTCCCATAGTCTCACCGTTTTATCAT
>CAMPDV010007059.1:0-16240 GCA_946699065.1 Loxodes magnus
GTATTAAAATTAATATTCTCACTTCAAACCATATCAAAAACAATGCTTTTTTTTACTTTAAAATTACTCAACTATTTTTCATACATTGTTAACTCACTCTGGTATTAAAATTAAATATTCTCACTTCAAAACATATCAAAAACAATGCTTTTTTTTACTTTAAAAATTACTCAACTATTTTTCATACATTGTTAACTCACTCTGGTATAAAAATTTTAATTTCTCACTTCAAAACATATCAAAAACAATGCTTTTTTTTACTTTAAAAATTACTCAACTATTTTTCATACATTGTTAACTACTCAGTATTAAAATTAATATTCTCACTTCAAAACATATCAAAAACAATGCTTTTTTTTACTTTAAAAATTACTCAACTATTTTTCATACATTGTTAACTCACTCTGGTTAAAATTTAATTTCTCACTTCAAAACATATCAAAAACAATGCTTTTTTTTACTTTAAAAATTACTCAACTATTTTTCATACATTGTTAACTCACTCTGGTATTAAATTTTAATTTCTCACTTCAAAACATATCAAAAAACAATGCTTTTTTTTACTTTAAAAATTACTCAACTATTTTTAATACATTGTTAACTTACTCCAATATTAAAATTAAATATTCTCACTTCAAAACATATCAAAAACAATGCTTTTTTTTACTTTAAAAATTACTCAACTATTTTTCATACATTGTTAACTCACTCTGGTATAAAAATTTTAATTTCTCACTTCAAAACATATCAAAAACAATGCTTTTTTTTACTTTAAAAATTACTCAACTATTTTTCATACATTGTTAACTCACTCTGGTATTAAAATTTTAATTTCTCACTTCAAAACATATCAAAAACAATGCTTTTTTTACTTTAAAAATTACTCAACTATTTTTCATACATTGTTAACTCACTCTGGTATTAAAATTTTAATTTCTCACTTCAAAACATATCAAAAACAATGCTTTTTTTTACTTTAAAAATTACTCAACTATTTTTCATACATTGTTAACTTACTCCAATATTAAAATTAAATATTCTCACTTCAAAACATATCAAAAACAATGCTTTTTTTTACTTTAAAAATTACTCAACTATTTTTCATACATTGTTAACTCACTCTGGTATTAAAATTTTAATTTCTCACTTCAAAACATATCAAAAACAATGCTTTTTTTACTTTAAAATTACTCAACTATTTTTCATACATTGTTAACTCACTCTGGTATTAAAATTTTAATTTCTCACTTCAAAACATATCAAAAACAATGCTTTTTTTTACTTTAAAAATTACTCAACTATTTTCATACATTGTTAACTCCACTCTGGTATTAAAATTTTAATTTCTCACTTCAAAACATATCAAAAACAATGCTTTTTTTTACTTTAAAAATTACTCAACTATTTTTCATACATTGTTAACTTACTCCAATATTAAAATTAAATATTCTCACTTCAAAACATATCAAAAACAATGCTTTTTTTTACTTTAAAAATTACTCAACTATTTTTCATACATTGTTAACTCACTCTGGTATTAAAATTTTAATTTCTCACTTCAAAACATATCAAAAACAATGCTTTTTTTACTTTAAAAATTACTCAACTATTTTTCATACATTGTTAACTCACTCTGGTATTAAAATTAAATATTCTCACTTCAAAACATATCAAAAACAATGCTTTTTTTTACTTTAAAAATTACTCAACTATTTTTTCATACATTGTTAACTCACTCTGGTATAAAAATTTTAATTTCTCACTTCAAAACATATCAAAAACAATGCTTTTTTTTACTTTAAAAATTACTCAACTATTTTTCATACATTGTTAACTTACTCCAATATTAAAATTAAATATTCTCACTTCAAAACATATCAAAAACAATGCTTTTTTTTTACTTTAAAAATTACTCAACTATTTTTCATACATTGTTAACTCACTCTGGTATTAAAATTAAATATTCTCACTTCAAAACATATCAAAAACAATGCTTTTTTTACTTTAAAAATTACTCAACTATTTTTCATACATTGTTAACTCACTCTGGTATAAAAATTTTAATTTCTCACTTCAAAACATATCAAAAACAATGCTTTTTTTTACTTTAAAAATTACTCAACTATTTTTCATACATTGTTAACTTACTCCAATATTAAAATTAATATTCTCACTTCAAAACATATCAAAAACAATGCTTTTTTTTACTTTAAAAATTACTCAACTATTTTTTCATACATTGTTAACTCACTCTGGTATTAAAATTTTAATTTCTCACTTCAAAACATATCAAAAACAATGCTTTTTTTTACTTTAAAAATTACTCAACTATGTTTTCATACATTGTTAACTCACTCTGGTATTAAAATTTTAATTTCTCACTTCAAAACATATCAAAAACAATGCTTTTTTTTACTTTAAAAATTACTCAACTATTTTTAATACATTGTTAACTTACTCCAATATTAAAATTAAATATTCTCACTTCAAAACATATCAAAAACAATGCTTTTTTTTACTTTAAAAATTACTCAACTATTTTTCATACATTGTTAACTCACTCTGGTATAAAAATTTTAATTTCTCACTTCAAAACATATCAAAAACAATGCTTTTTTTTACTTTAAAAATTACTCAACTATTTTTCATACATTGTTAACTCACTCTGGTATTAAAATTTTAATTTCTCACTTCAAAACATATCAAAAACAATGCTTTTTTTACTTTAAAAATTACTCAACTATTTTTCATACATTGTTAACTCACTCTGGTATTAAAATTTTATTTCTCACTTCAAAACATATCAAAAACAATGCTTTTTTTTACTTTAAAAATTACTCAACTATTTTTCATACATTGTTAACTTACTCCAATATTAAAATTAAATATTCTCACTTCAAAACATATCAAAAACAATGCTTTTTTTTACTTTAAAAATTACTCAACTATTTTTCATACATTGTTAACTCACTCTGGTATTAAAATTTTAATTTCTCACTTCAAAACATATCAAAAACAATGCTTTTTTTTACTTTAAAAATACTCAACTATTTTTCATACATTGTTAACTCACTCTGGTATTAAAATTAAATATTCTCACTTCAAAACATATCAAAAACAATGCTTTTTTTTACTTTAAAAAATTACTCAACTATTTTTCATACATTGTTAACTCACTCTGGTATTAAAATTAAATATTCTCACTTCAAAACATATCAAAAACAATGCTTTTTTTTACTTTAAAAATTACTCAACTATTTTTCATACATTGTTAACTCACTCTGGTATAAAAATTTTAATTTCTCACTTCAAAACATATCAAAAACAATGCTTTTTTTTACTTTAAAAATTACTCAACTATTTTTCATACATTGTTAACTTACTCCAATATTAAAATTAAATATTCTCACTTCAAAACATATCAAAAACAATGCTTTTTTTACTTTAAAAATTACTCAACTATTTTTCATACATTGTTAACTCACTCTGGTATTAAAATTTTAATTTCTCACTTCAAAACATATCAAAAACAATGCTTTTTTTTTACCTTTAAAAATTACTCAACTATTTTCATACATTGTTAACTCACTCTGGTATAAAAATTTTAATTTCTCACTTCAAAACATATCAAAAACAATGCTTTTTTTTACTTTAAAAATTACTCAACTATTTTTCATACATTGTTAACTCACTCTGGTATTAAAATTTTAATTTCTCACTTCAAAACATATCAAAAACAATGCTTTTTTTTACTTTAAAAATTACTCAACTATTTTTCATACATTGTTAACTCACTCTGGTATTAAAATTTTAATTTCTCACTTCAAAACATATCAAAAACAATGCTTTTTTTTACTTTAAAAATTACTCAACTATTTTTCATACATTGTTAACTCACTCTGGTATTAAAATTTTAATTTCTCACTTCAAAACATATCAAAAACAATGCTTTTTTTTTACTTTAAAAATTACTCAACTATTTTTCATACATTGTTAACTCACTCTGGTATTAAAATTTTAATTTCTCACTTCAAAACATATCAAAAACAATGCTTTTTTTACTTTAAAAATTACTCAACTATTTTTCATACATTGTTAACTCACTCTGGTATTAAAATTTTAATTTCTCACTTCAAAACATATCAAAAACAATGCTTTTTTTTACTTTAAAAATTACTCAACTATTTTTCATACATTGTTAACTCACTCTGGTATTAAAATTTTAATTTCTCACTTCAAAACATATCAAAAACAATGCTTTTTTTACTTTAAAAATTACTCAACTATTTTTCATACATTGTTAACTCACTCTGGTATTAAAATTTTAATTTCTCACTTCAAAACATATCAAAAACAATGCTTTTTTTTACTTTAAAAATTACTCAACTATTTTTAATACATTGTTAACTTACTCCAATATTAAAATTAAATATTCTCACTTCAAAACATATCAAAAACAATGCTTTTTTTTTACTTTAAAAATTACTCAACTATTTTTCATACATTGTTAACTCACTCTGGTATTAAAATTTTAATTTCTCACTTCAAAAACATATCAAAAACAATGCTTTTTTTACTTTAAAAATTACTCAACTATTTTTCATACATTGTTAACTCACTCTGGTATTAAAATTAAATATTCTCACTTCAAAACATATCAAAAACAATGCTTTTTTTTACTTTAAAAATTACTCAACTATTTTTCATACATTGTTAACTTACTCCAATATTAAAATTAAATATTCTCACTTCAAAACATATCAAAAACAATGCTTTTTTTTACTTTAAAAATTACTCAACTATTTTTCATACATTGTTAACTCACTCTGGTATTAAAATTTAATTTCTCACTTCAAAACATATCAAAAACAATGCTTTTTTTTACTTTAAAAATTACTCAACTATTTTTCATACATTGTTAACTCACTCTGGTATTAAAATTAAATATTCTCACTTCAAAACATATCAAAAACAATGCTTTTTTTTACTTTAAAAATTACTCAACTATTTTTCATACATTGTTAACTCACTCTGGTATAAAAATTTTAATTTCTCACTTCAAAACATATCAAAAACAATGCTTTTTTTTACTTTAAAAATTACTCAACTATTTTTCATACAGTGTTAACTCACTCTGGATTAAAATTTTAATTTCTCACTTCAAAACATATCAAAAACAATGCTTTTTTTTACTTTAAAAATTACTCAACTATTTTTCATACATTGTTAACTCACTCTGGTATTAAAATTTTAATTTCTCACTTCAAAACATATCAAAAACAATGCTTTTTTTTACTTTAAAATTACTCAACTATTTTTCATACATTGTTAACTTACTCCAATATTAAAATTAAATATTCTCACTTCAAAACATATCAAAAACAATGCTTTTTTTTACTTTAAAAATTACTCAACTATTTTTCATACATTGTTAACTCACTCTGGTATAAAAATTTTAATTTCTCACTTCAAAACATATCAAAACAATGCTTTTTTTACTTTAAAAATTACTCAACTATTTTTCATACATTGTTAACTCACTCTGGTATTAAAATTTTAATTTCTCACTTCAAAACATATCAAAAACAATGCTTTTTTTTACTTTAAAAATTACTCAACTATTTTTCATACATTGTTAACTCACTCTGGTATAAAAATTTTAATTTCTCACTTCAAAACATATCAAAAACAATGCTTTTTTTTACTTTAAAAATTACTCAACTATTTTTCATACATTGTTAACTCACTCTGGTATTAAAATTTTAATTTCTCACTTCAAAACATATCAAAAACAATGCTTTTTTTTACTTTAAAAATTACTCAACTATTTTTCATACATTGTTAACTCACTCTGGTATTAAAATTTTAATTTCTCACTTCAAAACATATCAAAAACAATGCTTTTTTTTACTTTAAAAATTACTCAACTATTTTTCATACATTGTTAACTCACTCTGGTATTAAAATTTAATTTCTCACTTCAAAACATATCAAAAATAATGCTTTTTTTTACTTTAAAAATTACTCAACTATTTTTCATACATTGTTAACTCACTCTGGTATTAAAATTTTAATTTCTCACTTCAAAACATATCAAAAACAATGCTTTTTTTTACTTAAAAATTACTCAACTATTTTTCATACATTGTTAACTCACTCTGGTATTAAAATTTTAATTTCTCACTTCAAAACATATCAAAAACAATGCTTTTTTTACTTTAAAAATTACTCAACTATTTTTCATACATTGTTAACTCACTCTGGTATTAAAATTTTAATTTCTCACTTCAAAACATATCAAAAACAATGCTTTTTTTTACTTTAAAAATTACTCAACTATTTTTCATACATTGTTAACTCACTCTGGTATTAAAATTTTAATTTCTCACTTCAAAACATATCAAAAACAATGCTTTTTTTTACTTTAAAAATTACTCAACTATTTTTCATACATTGTTAACTCACTCTGGTATTAAAATTTTAATTTCTCACTTCAAAACATATCAAAAACAATGCTTTTTTTTACTTTAAAAATTACTCAACTATTTTTCATACATTGTTAACTTACTCCAATATTAAAATTAAATATTCTCACTTCAAAACATATCAAAAACAATGCTTTTTTTTACTTTAAAAATTACTCAACTATTTTTCATACATTGTTAACTCACTCTGGTATTAAAATTTTAATTTCTCACTTCAAAACATATCAAAAACAATGCTTTTTTTTACTTTAAAAATTACTCAACTATTTTTCATACATTGTTAACTCACTCTGGTATTAAAATTAAATATTCTCACTTCAAAACATATCAAAAACAATGCTTTTTTTTACTTTAAAAATTACTCAACTATTTTTTCATACATTGTTAACTCACTCTGGTATAAAAATTTTAATTTCTCACTTCAAAACATATCAAAAACAATGCTTTTTTTTACTTTAAAAATTACTCAACTATTTTTCATACATTGTTAACTCACTCTGGTATTAAAATTTAATTTCTCACTTCAAAACATATCAAAAACAATGCTTTTTTTTACTTTAAAAATTACTCAACTATTTTTCATACATTGTTAACTCACTCTGGTATTAAAATTTTAATTTCTCACTTCAAAACATATCAAAAACAATGCTTTTTTTTACTTTAAAAATTACTCAACTATTTTTCATACATTGTTAACTTACTCCAATATTAAAATTTTAATTTCTCACTTCAAAACATATCAAAAACAATGCTTTTTTTACTTTAAAAATTACTCAACTATTTTTCATACATTGTTAACTCACTCTGGTATTAAAATTTTAATTTCTCACTTCAAAACATATCAAAAACAATGCTTTTTTTTACTTTAAAAATTACTCAACTATTTTTCATACATTGTTAACTCACTCTGGTATTAAAATTTTAATTTCTCACTTCAAAACATATCAAAAACAATGCTTTTTTTTACTTTAAAAATTACTCAACTATTTTTCATACATTGTTAACTCACTCTGGTATTAAAATTTTAATTTCTCACTTCAAAACATATCAAAAACAATGCTTTTTTTTACTTTAAAAATTACTCAACTATTTTTCATACATTGTTAACTCACTCTGGTATTAAAATTTTAATTTCTCACTTCAAAACATATCAAAAACAATGCTTTTTTTTACTTTAAAAATTACTCAACTATTTTTCATACATTGTTAACTCACTCTGGTATTAAAATTTTAATTTCTCACTTCAAAACATATCAAAAACATGCTTTTTTTTACTTTAAAAATTACTCAACTATTTTTCATACATTGTTAACTCACTCTGGTATTAAAATTTTAATTTCTCACTTCAAAACATATCAAAAACAATGCTTTTTTTTACTTTAAAAATTACTCAACTATTTTTCATACATTGTTAACTCACTCTGGTATTAAAATTTTAATTTCTCACTTCAAAACATATCAAAAACAATGCTTTTTTTTACTTTAAAAATTACTCAACTATTTTTCATACATTGTTAACTCACTCTGGTATTAAAATTTTAATTTCTCACTTCAAAACATATCAAAAACAATGCTTTTTTTACTTTAAAAATTACTCAACTATTTTTCATACATTGTTAACTCACTCTGGTATTAAAATTTTAATTTCTCACTTCAAAACATATCAAAAACAATGCTTTTTTTTACTTTAAAAATTACTCAACTATTTTTCATACATTGTTAACTCACTCTGGTATTAAAATTTTAATTTCTCACTTCAAAACATATCAAAAACAATGCTTTTTTTTACTTTAAAAATTACTCAACTATTTTTCATACATTGTTAACTCACTCTGGTATTAAAATTTTAATTTCTCACTTCAAAACATATCAAAAACAATGCTTTTTTTTACTTTAAAAATTACTCAACTATTTTTCATACATTGTTAACTTACTCCAATATTAAAATTAAATATTCTCACTTCAAAACATATCAAAAACAATGCTTTTTTTTACTTTAAAAATTACTCAACTATTTTCATACATTGTTAACTCACTCTGGTATTAAAATTTTAATTTCTCACTTCAAAACATATCAAAAACAATGCTTTTTTTTACTTTAAAAATTACTCAACTATTTTTCATACATTGTTAACTCACTCTGGTATTAAAATTAAATATTCTCACTTCAAAACATATCAAAAACAATGCTTTTTTTTTACTTTAAAAATTACTCAACTATTTTTCATACATTGTTAACTCACTCTGGTATTAAAATTTATTTCTCACTTCAAAACATATCAAAAACAATGCTTTTTTTACTTTAAAAATTACTCAACTATTTTTCATACATTGTTAACTTACTCCAATATTAAAATTAAATATTCTCACTTCAAAACATATCAAAAACAATGCTTTTTTTTACTTTAAAAATTACTCAACTATTTTTCATACATTGTTAACTCACTCTGGTATTAAAATTTTAATTTCTCACTTCAAAACATATCAAAAACAATGCTTTTTTTTACTTTAAAAATTACTCAACTATTTTTCATACATTGTTAACTCACTCTGGTATTAAAATTAAATATTCTCACTTCAAAACATATCAAAAACAATGCTTTTTTTTACTTTAAAAATTACTCAACTATTTTTCATACATTGTTAACTCACTCTGGTATTAAAATTTTAATTTCTCACTTCAAAACATATCAAAAACAATGCTTTTTTTTACTTTAAAAATTACTCAACTATTTTTCATACATTGTTAACTCACTCTGGTATTAAAATTTTAATTTCTCACTTCAAAACATATCAAAAACAATGCTTTTTTTTACTTTAAAAATTACTCAACTATTTTTCATACATTGTTAACTCACTCTGGTATTAAAATTTTAATTTCTCACTTCAAAACATATCAAAAACAATGCTTTTTTTTACTTTAAAAATTACTCAACTATTTTTCATACATTGTTAACTTACTCCAATATTAAAATTTTAATTTCTCACTTCAAAAACATATCAAAAACAATGCTTTTTTTTACTTTAAAAATTACTCAACTATTTTTCATACATTGTTAACTTACTCCAATATTAAAATTTTAATTTCTCACTTCAAAACATATCAAAAACAATGCTTTTTTTACTTTAAAAATTACTCAACTATTTTTAATACATTGTTAACTCACTCTGGTATTAAAATTTTAATTTCTCACTTCAAAACATATCAAAAACAATGCTTTTTTTTACTTTAAAAATTACTCAACTATTTTTCATATATTGTTAACTCACTCTGGTATTAAAATTTTAATTTCTCACTTCAAAACATATCAAAAACAATGCTTTTTTTACTTTAAAAATTACTCAACTATTTTTCATACATTGTTAACTCACTCTGGTATTAAAATTTTAATTTCTCACTTCAAAACATATCAAAAACAATGCTTTTTTTTACTTTAAAAATTACTCAACTATTTTTCATACATTGTTAACTCACTCTGGTATTAAAATTTTAATTTCTCACTTCAAAACATATCAAAAACAATGCTTTTTTTTACTTTAAAAATTACTCAACTATTTTTCATACATTGTTAACTCACTCTGGTATTAAAATTTTAATTTCTCACTTCAAAACATATCAAAAACAATGCTTTTTTTACTTTAAAAATTACTCAACTATTTTTCATACATTGTTAACTTACTCCAATATTAAAATTAAATATTCTCACATCAAAACATATCAAAAACAATGCTTTTTTTTACTTTAAAAATTACTCAACTATTTTTCATACATTGTTAACTCACTCTGGTATAAAAATTTTAATTTCTCACTTCAAAAACATATCAAAAACAATGCTTTTTTTTACTTTAAAAATTACTCAACTATTTTTCATACATTGTTAACTCACTCTGGTATTAAAATTTTAATTTCTCACTTCAAAACATATCAAAAACAATGCTTTTTTTTACTTTAAAAATAACTCAACTATTTTCATACATTGTTAACTTACTCCAATATTAAAATTAAATATTCTCACTTCAAAACATATCAAAAACAATGCTTTTTTTTACTTTAAAAATTACTCAACTATTTTTCATACATTGTTAACTCACTCTGGTATTAAAATTTTAATTTCTCACTTCAAAACATATCAAAAACAATGCTTTTTTTACTTTAAAAATTACTCAACTATTTTTCATACATTGTTAACTCACTCTGGTATTAAAATTTTAATTTCTCACTTCAAAACATATCAAAAACAATGCTTTTTTTACTTTAAAAATTACTCAACTATTTTTCATACATTGTTAACTTACTCCAATATTAAAATTAAATATTCTCACTTCAAAACATATCAAAAACAATGCTTTTTTTTACTTTAAAAATTACTCAACTATTTTTCATACATTGTTAACTCACTCTGGTATTAAAATTTTAATTTCTCACTTCAAAACATATCAAAAACAATGCTTTTTTTTACTTTAAAAATTACTCAACTATTTTCATACATTGTTAACTCACTCTGGTATTAAAATTTTAATTTCTCACTTCAAAACATATCAAAAACAATGCTTTTTTTTACTTTAAAATTACTCAACTATTTTTCATACATTGTTAACTCACTCTGGTATTAAAATAAATATTCTCACTTCAAAACATATCAAAAACAATGCTTTTTTTTACTTTAAAAATTACTCAACTATTTTTCATACATTGTTAACTCACTCTGGTATAAAAATTTTAATTTCTCACTTCAAAACATATCAAAAACAATGCTTTTTTTTACTTTAAAAATTACTCAACTATTTTCATACATTGTTAACTCACTCTGGTATTAAAATTAAATATTCTCACTTCAAAACATATCAAAAACAATGCTTTTTTTTTACTTTAAAATTACTCAACTATTTTTCATACATTGTTAACTCACTCTGGTATTAAAATTTTAATTTCTCACTTCAAAACATATCAAAACAATGCTTTTTTTTACTTTAAAAATTACTCAACTATTTTTCATACATTGTTAACTCACTCTGGTATTAAAATTTTAATTTCTCACTTCAAAACATATCAAAAACAATGCTTTTTTTTACTTTAAAAATTACTCAACTATTTTTCATACATTGTTAACTTACTCCAATATTAAAATTAAATATTCTCACTTCAAAACATATCAAAAACAATGCTTTTTTTACTTTAAAAATTACTCAACTATTTTTCATACATTGTTAACTCACTCTGGTATTAAAATTTTAATTTCTCACTTCAAAACATATCAAAAACAATGCTTTTTTTTACTTTAAAAATTACTCAACTATTTTTCATACATTGTTAACTTACTCCAATATTAAAATTAAATATTCTCACTTCAAAACATATCAAAAACAATGCTTTTTTTTACTTTAAAAATTACTCAACTATTTTTCATACATTGTTAACTCACTCTGGTATTAAAATTTTAATTTCTCACTTCAAAACATATCAAAAACAATGCTTTTTTTTACTTTAAAAATTACTCAACTATTTTCATACATTGTTAACTCACTCTGGTATAAAAATTTTAATTTCTCACTTCAAAACATATCAAAAACAATGCTTTTTTTTACTTTAAAAATTACTCAACTATTTTTCATACATTGTTAACTCACTCTGGTATTAAAATTTTAATTTCTCACTTCAAAACATATCAAAAACAATGCTTTTTTTTACTTTAAAAATTACTCAACTATTTTTCATACATTGTTAACTCACTCTGGTATAAAAATTTTAATTTCTCACTTCAAAACATATCAAAAACAATGCTTTTTTTTACTTTAAAAATTACTCAACTATTTTTCATACATTGTTAACTCACTCTGGTATTAAAATTTTAATTTCTCACTTCAAAACATATCAAAAACAATGCTTTTTTTTACTTTAAAAATTACTCAACTATCTTTCATACATTGTTAACTTACTCCAATATTAAAATTAAATATTCTCACTTCAAAACATATCAAAAACAATGCTTTTTTTTACTTTAAAAATTACTCAACTATTTTTCATACATTGTTAACTCACTCTGGTATAAAAATTTTAATTTCTCACTTCAAAACATATCAAAAACAATGCTTTTTTTTACTTTAAAAATTACTCAACTATTTTTCATACATTGTTAACTCACTCTGGTATTAAAATTTTAATTTCTCACTTCAAAACATATCAAAAACAATGCTTTTTTTTACTTTAAAAATTACTCAACTATTTTTCATACATTGTTAACTTACTCCAATATTAAAATTAAATATTCTCACTTCAAAACATATCAAAAACAATGCTTTTTTTTACTTTAAAAATTACTCAACTATTTTTCATACATTGTTAACTCACTCTGGTATTAAAATTTTAATTTCTCACTTCAAAACATATCAAAAACAATGCTTTTTTTTACTTTAAAAATTACTCAACTATTTTTCATACATTGTTAACTTACTCCAATATTAAAATTAAATATTCTCACTTCAAAACATATCAAAAACAATGCTTTTTTTTACTTTAAAAATTACTCAACTATTTTTCATACATTGTTAACTCACTCTGGTATTAAAATTTTAATTTCTCACTTCAAAACATATCAAAAACAATGCTTTTTTTTTACTTTAAAAATTACTCAACTATTTTTCATACATTGTTAACTCACTCTGGTATTAAAATTTTAATTTCTCACTTCAAAACATATCAAAAACAATGCTTTTTTTTACTTTAAAAATTACTCAACTATTTTTCATACATTGTTAACTTACTCCAATATTAAAATTAAATATTCTCACTTCAAAACATATCAAAAACAATGCTTTTTTTTACTTTAAAAATTACTCAACTATTTTTCATACATTGTTAACTTACTCCAATATTAAAATTAAATATTCTCACATCAAAACATATCAAAAACAATGCTTTTTTTTACTTTAAAAATTACTCAACTATTTTTCATACATTGTTAACTCACTCTGGTATTAAAATTTTAATTTCTCACTTCAAAACATATCAAAAACAATGCTTTTTTTTACTTTAAAAATTACTCAACTATTTTTCATACATTGTTAACTCACTCTGGTATTAAAATTTTAATTTCTCACTTCAAAACATATCAAAAACAATGCTTTTTTTTACTTTAAAAATTACTCAACTATTTTTCATACATTGTTAACTCACTCTGGTATTAAAATTAAATATTCTCACTTCAAAACATATCAAAAACAATGCTTTTTTTTACTTTAAAAATTACTCAACTATTTTTCATACATTGTTAACTTACTCCAATATTAAAATTAAATATTCTCACTTCAAAACATATCAAAAACAATGCTTTTTTTTACTTTAAAAATTACTCAACTATTTTTCATACATTGTTAACTCACTCTGGTATTAAAATTTTAATTTCTCACTTCAAAACATATCAAAAACAATGCTTTTTTTTACTTTAAAAATTACTCAACTATTTTTCATACATTGTTAACTCACTCTGGTATTAAAATTAAATATTCTCACTTCAAAACATATCAAAAACAATGCTTTTTTTTACTTTAAAAATTACTCAACTATTTTTCATACATTGTTAACTTACTCCAATATTAAAATTAAATATTCTCACTTCAAAACATATCAAAAACAATGCTTTTTTTTACTTTAAAAATTACTCAACTATTTTTCATACATTGTTAACTCACTCTGGTATTAAAATTTTAATTTCTCACTTCAAAACATATCAAAAACAATGCTTTTTTTTACTTTAAAAATTACTCAACTATTTTTCATACATTGTTAACTCACTCTGGTATTAAAATTAAATATTCTCACTTCAAAACATATCAAAAACAATGCTTTTTTTTACTTTAAAAATTACTCAACTATTTTTCATACATTGTTAACTCACTCTGGTATAAAAATTTTAATTTCTCACTTCAAAACATATCAAAAACAATGCTTTTTTTTACTTTAAAAATTACTCAACTATTTTTCATACATTGTTAACTCACTCTGGTATTAAAATTTTAATTTCTCACTTCAAAACATATCAAAAACAATGCTTTTTTTTACTTTAAAAATTACTCAACTATTTTTCATACATTGTTAACTCACTCTGGTATTAAAATTTTAATTTCTCACTTCAAAACATATCAAAAACAATGCTTTTTTTTACTTTAAAAATTACTCAACTATTTTTCATACATTGTTAACTTACTCCAATATTAAAATTAAATATTCTCACTTCAAAACATATCAAAAACAATGCTTTTTTTTACTTTAAAAATTACTCAACTATTTTTCATACATTGTTAACTCACTCTGGTATAAAAATTTTAATTTCTCACTTCAAAACATATCAAAAACAATGCTTTTTTTTACTTTAAAAATTACTCAACTATTTTTCATACATTGTTAACTCACTCTGGTATTAAAATTTTAATTTCTCACTTCAAAACATATCAAAAACAATGCTTTTTTTTACTTTAAAAATTACTCAACTATTTTTCATACATTGTTAACTCACTCTGGTATTAAAATTTTAATTTCTCACTTCAAAACATATCAAAAACAATGCTTTTTTTTACTTTAAAAATTACTCAACTATTTTTCATACATTGTTAACTCACTCTGGTATTAAAATTTTAATTTCTCACTTCAAAACATATCAAAAACAATGCTTTTTTTTACTTTAAAAATTACTCAACTATTTTTCATACATTGTTAACTCACTCTGGTATTAAAATTTTAATTTCTCACTTCAAAACATATCAAAAACAATGCTTTTTTTTACTTTAAAAATTACTCAACTATTTTTCATACATTGTTAACTCACTCTGGTATTAAAATTTTAATTTCTCACTTCAAAACATATCAAAAACAATGCTTTTTTTTACTTTAAAAATTACTCAACTATTTTTCATACATTGTTAACTCACTCTGGTATTAAAATTTTAATTTCTCACTTCAAAACATATCAAAAACAATGCTTTTTTTTACTTTAAAAATTACTCAACTATTTTTCATACATTGTTAACTCACTCTGGTATTAAAATTTTAATTTCTCACTTCAAAACATATCAAAAACAATGCTTTTTTTACTTTAAAAATTACTCAACTATTTTTCATACATTGTTAACTCACTCTGGTATTAAAATTTTAATTTCTCACTTCAAAACATATCAAAAACAATGCTTTTTTTTACTTTAAAAATTACTCAACTATTTTTCATACATTGTTAACTCACTCTGGTATTAAAATTTTAATTTCTCACTTCAAAACATATCAAAAACAATGCTTTTTTTTACTTTAAAAATTACTCAACTATTTTTCATACATTGTTAACTCACTCTGGTATTAAAATTAAATATTCTCACTTCAAAACATATCAAAAACAATGCTTTTTTTTACTTTAAAAATTACTCAACTATTTTTCATACATTGTTAACTTACTCCAATATTAAAATTAAATATTCTCACTTCAAAACATATCAAAAACAATGCTTTTTTTTACTTTAAAAATTACTCAACTATTTTTCATACATTGTTAACTCACTCTGGTATTAAAATTTTAATTTCTCACTTCAAAACATATCAAAAACAATGCTTTTTTTTACTTTAAAAATTACTCAACTATTTTTCATACATTGTTAACTCACTCTGGTATTAAAATTAAATATTCTCACTTCAAAACATATCAAAAACAATGCTTTTTTTTTACTTTAAAAATTACTCAACTATTTTTCATACATTGTTAACTTACTCCAAT
>CAMPDV010007060.1:0-24711 GCA_946699065.1 Loxodes magnus
CAATTTTAGCAAAGTAAAAGAAACTAAAAGGTAGAAAATTTTAACCAGAAAACAAAGTTTTTTTTCAAGGAGTAAGCCAAACTAAAATGATATATTAAAATTTAATCAAAAAAAGTTTAATAAATGTAAGATTTAAGATAAAACACTTAGATTATAAAAATTGCATATGGATAAGATTTTTGGCCATTATATATAATATATTTATCTATTATTTGATAAAACATTAGAAAAGGAAGAAAAATTAAAATTTAAAGAAATTATTTTCGTAAAATAAAAAATTTGATATTTTAATAAATTTCTTCAAATTTAAAATTTAAGTTTTATAGTAATGATGAACGAATCATATTATATAAAAAACTTTTGATCTTTATATTTTTTATTATATGAGACTAAATTTTTTCTTAAAATTTAGTTGAAAATAAACTTAAAAACAACAGATAGAATTTCTTCTCTAGTTATTATTCATTTATTAAATCTCATTTATTTGAATTCTTTGTGAAAGCTAATCTAATTTCTTTCTTAGATTGAAATTTACGAAGAAATCTATAAGGCAAATGAAATTGAAAATTGCAAAAGTGATAAAAAGACATTAAGATGAAATTTTTATTGGATATAAATATTACTAACTTAAATTATTTAAATATTTATTTATCTATATATTTCTAAAATGTTATATTTTAATTATTGAAGTAGAATTTAATTTTATCATATCGAAATATATTAGATAAAAACTTATTATATTAGTTAAAATTTTCAAATTTAGATTTCTTTTTCAATTTTTGCGCTAAATTTTAAATAAGTTACTTGTATTAAAAGAATGAGAAATACCTATTAGCTATTATAATATCTATATATTATTTTGCATATTTTGATATGATAGAAATGTTTAAATGTCCAGCAAATTTTTTCAATGTGCTAAATTATCTAATTGTGCAAATAAGTATTTTAAAATATCTAAATTTATACTGGCTCTTTTTGTAGAATGACGACTAAATGTTCTGAATTTTAAGTGTAAATATTTATATAAAAGCTAATATTTATTAGTGCTTTTATTTTACATTATTTTAGGAAAATATTATTTACAAAATTATTTTCTTTCCAATCTTTAATGATATATTTTTTTCTTAGCACTTTAGTAATATCCTAACTTTATATAACTTAAAGTTTTTTAGAATGATTCCATCATATATTGAGCTTTATTTTTCTTTACTAACTCTTATTTTCTTTTATATAAAACTTTATTTGGCCAATGATATCTTAAGTTTAAGCATTCAATAATATTATTTAACTAGCATAAATAAATCTTTATTATTCTGGAGGAGTACTTTATTTATCTTATTCTTCTACTTTTAAATTTTCTAACTATCAAGAAACTGAAGTTCATTTTTAATAGGATTTTCCATTATGCTTTATAATATTTCTTATTTTAATACTTAATTCAAGTTTAATTAAGAAATGCTTCTTTCTACATTACAGCAGTTTTATATCTAGTACTAATAATTTAAATTTTTGATAGATTTCTTCCATTTTAATACTATTAACATTTTTAAGTTATCCATTTCAGAAATAATTCCTAATAATTATTTCTTATAAGTAGAGATAGAATCATTAACTTTTAGTATTTTTCTTTCTATACTTAGAATATTTGCTTAAGTTTACTAAACATGGTATTTATTAAAAGTTAAGAAGCTTCTTAAAAGATTATTCTTTTATATCAAATTCCTTCTAAATTTTAGTTTTATGGTATTCCAATATTTGGAACTTATTTTTTAAGTTCTAGTGATTTGATCATAACTCCTTTACCTTTTGTTCTTTTTATTATACTTATTAAAAATTAAATTCTTCGATGGTAGAATATCATCACGAACTTTATGATTTACAATAAGTAATTGCTACTAACTTTTTAATTATGAGAAATAAAGCAAAGATATAATTACTTTTTGTAAATAGAAAAGATCTAAATTTCATCTTAGATTGGTTATAGTAAAGGCTATAATTAAACAATTTCTTTCATTATTCATGTTTTAAAAATCTAGCAAGAATAAGCTTCTTTACCTTAATTCTTAAATATAGGCAGAAAAATAGAGTAATATTTTAAGACTTTAACTTAAGAGGAACATGAATATTACTATAGTAATTTTAGGAAATAGAACAGACTTAGTTAATTCTATATTGCTAATTATAAAATTATCTTATAATTATTATTTTATTTAAGTTGTTATTCTAATTAATTTTATAATATTATTAATAGCATCAAAAATGGAAGCATTCAAATTAACTTTCTACACCTCCTTCATAAAGGTCGAGATGAAACCTTAATTTAATATTGGCCAATCTTATTTTTCTTAACCTTAACCTTTTCTTAATCTTAGCAACCTGGAATTCAAATAGAAAATGACAAACATAAGAAATCCTAGAAAGCGATTCATGTAATAAGTCCTCATCAAAGGAAAAGCCAAAGAAGCAGATGAAGTAAGTTTTTTACCAGGAGGTGTCAAATTTAATCTTTCTGGCCAGATGAACATGGAGTAGCTCATCAAAGTGGTACTAAACCTCCAGGAAGAGGTTAGGAAACTAAGAAAGGACAATGAGAAACTGATGGAAAAACTCAGCCTAGCGGAAGAAATAGAATCCAGACTTATGTCCTAAGAAAGGGAACTAAGCGCTTTCTGAAGCATATCCTAAGACCAGAATAGCTATTCCTAAAATTAGCTTCAAAAACAATCTGATCTGAGTAATAAACTGGAAAAATTAGAAAATTGGCTAGACGTAAAAAAGGTAGATCTAATGGTGATTGAAGAGATCAACAGGAGACTAAGTTTAAACTACAAAAAGTAGTGAAGAAATGTTACTACTGCAATTCGACAGAACACTTGTGAAGACGCTACAATAAATTCCAAAATTTCAAGACGTAGTATTGAAATAAATAAAGAAGAATACAAGCACAGCAGTGGGAGAAAAAATAAATGAAGTAGAGACAAATCGGAGAAAGACTGTAATTAAATGAATTAGGATACATCTACAAGAGAAAATCTGATTAGAGATAAAGATAGAATTGGAAATTGTAAGAGTTATGGGAGGGGAGTAGAGACTTTTAAAGCTTTATTTTTAATACCGGAGTAATCTGGTGTCCAGCGTAAAGAGGTGAAAATCTTCGATAATTGTTAAACTTAATTTATCCTATTATATAATATTATTAATCATTAAAAATTGTTAGCCTTTCGTCTTATTTTAGACATTCTGAGATTTTTATAAGGATTAGCAACACATTGAACCCATTTTAATCCTCTTATAAATTTCTCTAAGATGTAAACCAAAATTTGGTCATCTTCTTTCATGTCCTCTCAGTTTCTTTCTTTTTAAAATTCAGAAATTAGGTGCATTTTATAAGTAGATGCTTACTGTCAATGACAATGGCAATACTTCCTTCTGATTTTCTTTATCTCTTTTCTCCATTTCTTTTTCGTTGATTCTGGCTGTTCAACATCTTTCATCGCTAAAATTTACTCATTAATCCCCGCATGTCAATCTTTTGAATATAAATATAATGTCTCATCCAATTAAATCACTTTTTTTCTTCTTCTAAAATTCCAATGTCTACTTTGGGTTATCTTAATTGTTCTCATTTAGGTAAAGAGGCTACATGGAAATAATCATCTTTAATATTTTCTTTTGTTATTTTTTTAATTTTATCAATTTATCTTCTTGATGGTTCAATAACACCGTTAGATCATTAATTTTATTGATTAGATCTTACTGTTGCCTATCAATTTCAAATCCTTTTGAGTCTTAGTTGTTTCTATCTGACCCTTTTCCTATTTTATAGAATCAAAGTGTCGATTATCTTAAGTTGGGAATTCTTAGAAGAAGTTAATTTAATTTTTTAATAATTTCCCAGTATTTCCTGAGTTTTTTCCGTGTTTCATGAGTTTTTTAGGGCTTTCTTGTAAATCACTTCGATTTTCTTTTTTATTTCAATTATTCTCTACAAATATGGAACCCTTTTGTAAAGCTTTCTTTTTATATAGTTATAGTAATCATATTAATGATTTGTATATTAATTATCAGATATTAATATTAAAAGGGTTATTAAAGAAACAAAATTCTTCCACTAAATTTAATAACTCTTAGTAGGATGATGCCAGAGATATTTTCCTTCTTAGATGGAGAAAAAATTAGCAGAGGCTATTAATTATCTTTAGTAACGAAATTAAGAAATGATAAATACTACATTATTTAAAAAATCTGAAAATTGATTTTTAAGAAAGGAGCTAGCAAAAATCTGTCCTTTATGAAAATTTAAGAAAAAGATTAATTGATTGAATAGATTATAAGTGAAATTCTAGAAGTTGTAAATTAGAACAATTCTTAATTACTCATTCAAAACGATTTAATAGAAATAGAGCAATAAAAAAATGGAATCTGAACGGCAAAAAGGTTTTTTAAAGCTCCTGAGGAAGTTAAGAAATAAGGAGCAGGAAAGTATCGAAAGCAATCATAGATACAGGAAATCCCTCTAAGTATCCAAAAAATGGAAGCAAAAGAGTGGGCCCAAATATTTATAGTCTTTAATGAGCTCTAAGAGGAGGTTAAGAAATCAAGTAAAGAGAATAGGTACCTAAGAGCTTAGATTACAAGCCTAACTGAATAGAAGGAGAGCTTCCAGGAGATACATGATTGAGAATAGAATGGGCTGTATAACGAAATTGGATTCATAAACAGAATATGCTACAAATAGGATTAGTACTTGGAATCCCGGATAAAGTAAATATAGAAGTTTATGCTTAATGGTAAGCTAATTTGGTCCAAAAGAAATCTTCTGCAATGGGGATTGAGATCCCTTATATAGAGTCAAGAATGCAGTAATCCGAGTAACAAAATCAAAAAATTATCAACTTTAAGATCAGATGTCAGGTATGTGAAACTAAGCAGCACAAGTATTTAAGCTGTTAAAAATTACAAAAAATAAAAGAGTGATATTGGAAGAGAAAAAAACAAGAAAGATAAGAATATTGAAGATAATTCAAGAGCAAAACATTTCTGCAACTAATTCCATCCTACGTAGAAAGAGCCAAAATGATACCAAGATCAAAGTTAATGCAAGAGGAGTGCAAGAGGAGTGCAAGAGGAGTGCAAGAGGAGTGCAAGAGGAGTGCAAGAGGAGTGCAAGAGGAGTGCAAGAGGAGTGCAAGAGGAGTGCAAGAGGAGTGCAAGAGGAGTGCAAGAGGAGTGCAAGAGGAGTGCAAGAGGAGTGCAAGAGGAGTGCAAGAGGAGTGCAAGAGGAGTGCAAGAGGAGTGCAAGAGGAGTGCAAGAGGAGTGCAAGAGGAGTGCAAGAGGAGTGCAAGAGGAGTGCAAGAGGAGTGCAAGAGGAGTGCAAGAGGAGTGCAAGAGGAGTGCAAGAGGAGTGCAAGAGGAGTGCAAGAGGAGTGCAAGAGGAGTGCAAGAGGAGTGCAAGAGGAGTGCAAGAGGAGTGCAAGAGGAGTGCAAGAGGTAAGTGATGCTAGCCACTAGGGTAAACTGGTCTGAGATCAAAGTGGTTAAGAATCCTCAAAAGTTGCAAAATTTTATACAATTAAAAGTATTATTAATGGAAATAAAACAATAGCCTCTAGCAATATATAATACCTGATGAAGAATAATACTATGCTAGAATTCAAGTGGAAAGGACATAAAATATGAAGTTAGTACCAATTTAAATAAAAAAAATAGAAAAAATAGAAAAAATAGAAAAATAATAGCAAGACGAATTAAAATATATTGCACACTAGAAAGTTTACTTTCAAAAAAATTAGAGCAAGTAAAGGAGCATCCTATATTTATAAACAGTTAACGAACTGAATATAAAATTATTAAAATTTAATTCAATTAAAAAAAATCTAAAAATATTCAGGATTCACAACAGAGAAGAATTAACAAGTTTGAGGTGAATAATTTTTAACATTAAATTTTTAATTGCTGTAATTTTGTTAATATTGGTGGCAATTTAATTAATTTTTATTATTATTTTATTAAATAAAAATGGCTTCTAAGAAATAACAGAACTTTGAACAAAACATTTAAACAGGAAAATTCTCTAAAAAATAAAAAAGCGAAATAATTACAATGAGTGAAAGTGAGAAATATGATTGATATGACGAACATTAACCACTTGGAAATGCAGAATTAAAAAAACTTCCGACACAAACTCAAATAGAAATATTATCTAAGTCATTAAAAGAGTTTATGTTTAAAAATAGATACCTCACTGATAAAGTAGAAAAATTAGAAAAAATAATAACGTCTTTACTTGAGAAACAATATTAATAATCATAAGAAATAGAAGACAAACTGAAACAAAGAATTCTTTAAATTTAATAATAAATTCAGGTAACGCCATTTTCGATTTAGCAGAATTAATCAGATCCTATGGAAATAGAAAATGAAGCCTCAAATTAAAATAAACAGTAAACGTTTATTTAAAATAAGTAGTAAATTTAAATTAAATAAGTGTTACAGGAATAATAGTTTAAAAGAAGAATAAAATGCTACGTGTGCAATAAATAACACCAATGAAAATACTACTACTAACTAAGCGAAATTTAAAGAATAAATAAATAAGATATTTTTAGAAAACTATTTAGGATATATCCAGCATAAAGTGGAAAAATTTATAGAAAAAAATTCTTTAATTCAAATCTTAATCCTTGGAGAAATAATTAGGAACGCTTCATGCAAGATGAAAACTATTCAGAATATTAAAGGATGGTGCGCTAATGAAGTGTTACACCGCCTAACTAAGCCTAGTAGAAATTCAAGACAAACTAATGGAGACAAGCTGATAGAATAGGTCAGATGGCTGACTACTAAGGCTTTAACAAAGCTTTTTAACTTTTTAACTTTTTTTTTAATAACATAATTTTGATATAATTCTTCTTAATTCTTAATTTTTTACTTCTTCCTCTTAGAAAATTTAGTATATCTTTTAGCTAAACGATAGATTGAATCCTAATGATACCATATCTTTCAATAAACTAGAATTAAAAAATCTAATTGTTTTTCTTATTATTTCATCCATTTTATAAATTTTTTTAATTTGTTATTTCCCACTCCTTCAATACAATTTTAATTATTATTTCCTCCTTTCTTCATATCAATAAATATCTTTTTATGAATATTCTGCTAACTTTAATTATTGAAAATAAATGATTATTTTACTAAATTCAGTTGGTTAAATATTCAAACTAATTTTTACAATTAAAATACGATTTTTTGCTTGCCCCATCAGTCTTTCTACAAAAATTTAACAAATTTCTTTAAGCCTTTAAATCTAATTTCAGTTGATTAAAATCTTTCTTTAAGTTCACATACAAAAGGGTTAATAATCCAATGCTATTCTGACTTCAATCTTTTACAACTATTATACTTTTATCCACGTTAAATTTTTCTTTAATTTTAAAATATTTGTAAACTTTTTTTATACATTTTTCTTCTTTTTCTCAACTTTCTCTTAATTAAGTCCAAAATTCAGTTTCAATTTATTTATTCTTGGAGTTTATTATTTATACTATAAATTATAGTTCATCAACTTTCTGAAATTCTCTTGAGATGTTGGAGTGATTGCATGGATGACTTTCTTATATTACTTCTGATCTTCTTGGATCTGTGTTCAGAATTATGAAGAAAATATTTAAGGTTAAGTCAAAGAAGACTGGCTGAGAGTGATTTCTGGTTTCCTCTCCTTCTTAAGGTGGTATAGAAACCTGATTTGAAGCCTTCCATTTATTTTTTAGAATTTTGATTTTCCAAAAAAATAGATGATAAAGTGTTTCTTAATTAGAGCGAATGGAGCTTTCTTTGCAAAAAATATTTATTTGAGCAAGAGTGAATTTTAGAAGCATCTCTCAGGAAAAATCTAAGCATATTAGAAAACCTTTAATAGATAATTAAGTAATAATGTAATGTCAAAGAAGATCCAGACAGAAACACAAAAACAAACGGAGATTGAAGGTCTAGTAATTTAGTAAATATTAATTAAATAGTAAGCAGTAGCGGATGTATTAAAAATGGAGCCACTAAAGTTCATTATAACTATTATTATTTTTCTTTTGATAGTAACAGTGTTTTTATATATATTTCTCAACTAAGGCTATACTATATATAAAAGAAAGTTTAAGTCATAACTTTAATAGTAAACTTGAGAATTTATCTAAGGATAAGAAGCATTCTTACCATTATTTATTTTATAAAATGCTTTTACTTAGTTATAGTATAAATCAGATAATTATAGTAGTTCTTGCTTATTTATTATTATGCAATTAGAGTAAATCTTAAAATTAAAAAATTTGACTTCCAGATTTTAGGAACATTTTTTATTATAATAGTAATTTTAGAAATTATATTTACATATTAAAACACATTTTCAGGGCATTTTGCTTCTGGAATTTATCATTATTAGTGCTTATCTAAGTTTTTAATATAAAAGAAAAAATTGTTAGATTTAGAATTAAGTACAAAGTAATTCTTCTTAATAAAAACTTAAATTTACAAGTTTTATAGTTAACTTAGCAGTCTTAAAACTCATTATTTTATTTTGGACTTGAGATTATTTAGATAAAAATGAAATCAGAATAAATATTTTAGATAAAATAAGCAACAAAAGAATTAAATAATATATTTTAAGCTAATAAAGCAAACTTAAAATGGTAAAGCATATTACAATCAATCTAAATTAAGTTATTATTTATATAATTTATTTTTAGATTATTTAATTAAAATATGGCTAAAGTAACTTTTACAAAATTATTTAATTATTAAAAATAAAATTAAAAAACTATTATAAATCTAAAATAATAAATTTAATCAAATATGTTAACAATTTTATTTAATTTTATTCATTTAATACTTTATAGGTGTAAAATAATTTAAATTTAATAGTTAAATTATTTTAGTATAAATAAGATTATATTATATAATATATTATTTTCTAATGTAATTTAAGACTATTAAAATTTTTCATTAATATATTTAAATTTAAATTGATATAATACAAAAAATTAAAAAGTTAATTAAAATTAATAAATTCTATTTTTTAAACTAAACTAATTTAGCTATAATTTTTAAATGGTATTTTTTAATGCTAAATTTTTTTTAAAAGATAAACCGACTTTAAAAAGTTTATTTACTTTAAAAATTAAATTACTAATTTAGAAATTTTAAATTTGGTTTTATATAAAGCCTAACGTCAACACTATTTTTAATATTTTTTAATTAAAATTTATAAAATTATATATCATGTTTTATCTAAAAAACTATGGAATATTTAATATAAATTTCATTTGCATTTATTTTGTTCTTAAAAATTTTTCTAATTTTATATTTTATGTAGTAAATTAAAATTTATTCACTTTTTTAATAAAATAATATTCCTAATTAAGGTTTTCCATACAATACTACCAAAATAATTTCTGAGCTGTTTTGTTATTTAAAAAATTTATATACACTTTTGGATTAAAAAATAGGAGCAATTTAATCTTTATTCAGCGAATTCCATAAAATGATATTTTTTACGTGAATAATTTTTTTTAGAATTTAACTTATTATCTAAAATAAAAGTTATAAAGTAATTGCTTATTAAAAATATTTTCTTTACGTGTTCTATCTATTTTTACTTTAATTATTATTAAATTTCAATTTTATTTTCAATTATTATTAAAATGATAATCTTAAGCATCAAACTCTGCTTTATGAAAAATTTATCTGATTGTCAAGTCAAGTAAACACATAAACTTGAACAAGCCCCAATACACCAATTTCCAATTGGGATTAATTACATTGATTTGGCTAAACAAAGTAAATTCTACAATAAATTCTCTGACCAAATAAGGCTTCATTGCCGAAACATGCTCTTAATTTTTAGAAAGCAATTATTTCTAAAAGTTTTCACAAATTGTAAACAACAGAAATCATTTGGGCAATTTTATTGCTATTATCTTAAGATATTGCATGCCAATCTTACGACTTTTATATTACAAGCTACAAAAACTTGCATTTCTCAAAAAATATCTTCCAAGTGCCTTCTTTGTAATAGTCCAACTAAAAATTTAGCAGAATAAATGTCCCAGACTGCCAAAAAATGACTAAGTAAACGCTTGTCTTCAACAACAGAAAAGCTCTAATTTTTCATAAAATGATTAATGAAAATTGGATAATCAAATGTAGATTTCAGATGCAAGCTCCGAAATTTGCTGGAATGGTCTGCCCAGCGTAATATAATCCTTTACGGAAATATTTACATGTTTTTGGAATTCATTTTTCCAGAAAAATGAGTATTTAAAATACATCCTGTTCAGAATCGTTTTTATTCATCTACACTGATCAATTCTTGAGGTTACTGGCGAAAATAAACTTCACGCAGGTAAAACTCAGAATTCAAACCGATTCTGAAAGTTCATCAGACTTTTTGTCCACCATTTTTTGCGATTATTGAATTTTATTTAAATATATTTTCTAATATAAATTTAAGATTATTTTGAATAATTAAACTTTTTAATTTTAATTAAAGGATTTTAAATAAAATAAAATTGAAAGAATTATTAAAAAATAGTCTAATTATGTAATTTTTTTGTTTTTCTTAATTAAAAACGAATTAAGCAATATATAAAAAAATTATAGCTAAAGTGATATAATAGAAATTATATAGAACTTCAATTATCAAAAACTGCAAAAGGAAAAAATTATTGTAAAAGTAATATTATAGTAATTAAAAATTATCAAAAGAATCTAATGTATGAGAACATTATTATTTTCTAAATTTCTTTATAAATAAATAGATTAAAGTGATAGCACCAATTAATAGTTTGTCACAAATTAAGTTTAAAAAAATTAAAGACGCCCTCTTGATAATTATTGCCTCTTGTAATTCTCGAGATACAGTAGTTCCAAATGGGAACTTATTTTATATTCTAAATTCTTGATCTTTATTAAGTAATCATATTCTCTGAAGTTGAATACCAGAATAGTAATTCAAAAATACTTGGCCTCCTTCATATCTTTTCTTCTTCATCTTGAATATGCTGTCTTGTTGGTCAATATGGAATGTCAGAGATGCATATTGGATCCATGAGTTATGGGCTAAGATTCCAACATCATTCGAACATTCATTTTAGCAAGAATCTTCAAATAAGCTAGACAACTCTCTTTAGGCCCTTCTTCTCTTATCAGTGATAGCATCCAGATTGAAAACTCTCCTGACTGTGTTCGTCATTTTAATTTTTTAAATTATAATATGTAAATTTTAATTTTAATACTTTTTATTGTTTAAAATAAAAAGCTTTAATATTCATTTATCTTTCCTTAAATATTGATTAAATAAAAATATTGTTAAAGAAGGAAGAAAAAATGTTAAGATTAAGATAAAAGGTTTAATTTTCTTAAGAGCACAGGATTTTGGACTACCAGAAGTTTCTTAGTACAGAACATAGTATCTTCTTGAGAAGTTATGTTTGAGGATTGATCTTCTTTATCTGATCTTTTGACAACTTCAAGTCACCATCGACTTTACAATTGATGCAGACATAGCGAAGGATTATACCCAAATCATCCTTATCGTAGACTCATTTTCCCAGAATAATTAAATAGGCATGTCATCTCTTGAAACGGTCCAAAGGACTCAATAACCAAAAAAATGATTGGAGTTTAGCACCTTGTACCATTCCCTTTCGATGCCATATTTAATAATAAGAAAAAATGTTAAAATGTTAAAATTTTAGCATTTAATTTACATATTTTCATTTTCTTTATAAGCTTAAATAACTAGTTTTTTAAGCTTATAAATAAATATGATTACAGAGCACATAGCACATAGCACATAGCACATCGTTGACGCGCAGCTCTTTCAATATTAGGATTTTTATTAAAAAAATGAACTCATACTTCATGATGTAATTCTAGTCGTCCAATGAGTTGCATCATCTTCTCCAAATGAGAAATCTACTTATTAAACATTATTCTCGAATCTTGAATCAATTACTCCAGTCTTCTTGAATAAAATTCAAATAAGAATTAATAATTGAATTTTAGCATCATGCCAATCAAATGTCCATCCTGCTAGCGAGAACCCTCGGGCAAGTTAGATTCGTCACTTCCTAACTTGTCCACACTTCCCCGTGGTGGCATCTAGTGCTAAATTACCAATGCAGTACACACTGCACCAGATTACCTACTAGTTCTTCCGACCGCGGCCGATATCGAATTTTTATAATAAAGATTTAGCAAAAGTGTTATAAGATATGATTAAAACTATTTTTTATTGTAAGTTTCTTTAGATATACTATGTTTTAAATTTAATTAATAATTTCAATTATTTTTAATTATACTATACAAAAATTGGAGTTACGAATGAATAATGTAAAATCTACAAATATTTTTCGAGTATTTCAACCTCTTATCGACTAGCATTTTTTCCTGTTAAAGACGAGAGGGTTTTGCTGGTACTCCAACCAGGAGGATAGGTTATCAAAATCAAGAGGATCAGGATCTTTATAGAATTGGTTTCTCATTCTAACTTATGATCCTTGATTCTGTTTTGACAGCTTTTTTTATAGAATTACCTCAAGATGCACAATATATCTTTTTGCTTTAATATGTTTGCTTTATTTCCCGAAATCTTCCTAGTAGAATCTAGACCAATATTACTTCGACTTTCTTAGAAATTCCGGATAGTTGCGATAGAAGTACCCATTTGAGCTACATTTTTAGTATTTCTTTTTCTTCTTAATCTGGATCATTTAGGATGGGGAGTTGAATTAAAGATTTTCGGAGCGTTTCAAGTTTTCCAGTTTCATCAGGTCTATTTAATTGTGGAAGCTTAAGGAAGAGGTTTCTATTTTGACTTCGTTTTTATTTCATACATCATATCTAGTTTTTCCCTCATTGGAAAATGGCTTGCTTGGTTGTCGCTGAATCTATTTTCGGGGTTGCAAATTCATCTCGAAGTTACTGGATCTCCCTTTAAATTGAAACTATATTCTTGTGGAATTTTACATAATTCTTAAATTTGCTTCTCTTATTGTTTTTTCCCTTTAGCTTATGCACCATTTCTGTTAATGCTGCCGCGATTTTTGACAAGTCTTATTCTTTTTATTGCTGGATCTAGATTTGAATTTCCATTTTTGTAATATTAGACTTTTTTAGCCTTTTCACCGGTCTGGGGTACCTAGCTAGGAGTGAGAGTATCTATAGAAAGGTCTTAAGGTTACTTGCTACTAGGACTAGGTTATTGCTTGATCGATTCCTTCAGTTTTCTTCCCCTCCTTAAGAGTGTTTATGAGTTTTATTCTTATCCCCCATCTTTTAATTCTAAAAATAAACATAAATTTGAAAAAATAGAACTTAACTTAGATATTAAATAGCTTGCATATTAAATTAATAAACTACTTAAATATAACCAAGTAAATCATTTTTTTAATTGATTTCCTCTTAATAATTTATGCTTTTTTTACAATGTTGATTAAATATCAGCTTTCTATTATAAATAATAAAGCAAACATATTTGATTAGCTAATAAAATAATATTTTATATTTTAATAATTCTTAGACATTAATATAATCTTAGTTTTATACTTAAATATAGTATAATTTTAAATAAACCAATAAATATTAAAAAGCTTTATAATTACCAATTAAGATGAACTAAGTTTGTCCTATTTGCTAAAATCAGTATAGTGATATTTATCTTCCTCGTAAGTTGGAGTGCGATCATGTATTTTGCTCTATCTGTATAGCTATACTTAAGAATTAAGGTTAAGAAGCTTATTCTTGTTAAGTTTGTGGAAAAAAAATTGAGAAAGAAATTGATTAATTACAACCTTAGCTATAACTAATCTTAGGTGAAAATCCTTAATGTTCTATTCACAAAAAAATCTATGATCTTTTTTGTACTTCTCATTAATAAAAAATTTGTAGCAATTGCTTATTATAAAATCACAGAGACTGTAATAATATTCTAACTATTGAAGAGTTTAATAACTTATAAAACTAATATAAAGAATAAAAGGTACAGGAATTATAATCAAATCACTAGAACTTAAATAAGTAACTTGATATCTTGGAAAATAATAAAAATTAAATCTAATAGGAATTTAATAATACTAGAACTATCTTTTAAGAAGCTTAGTAGCTTTTAATAAAAACCATACTTAGTAGATTTAATCAAATATTCTAAATATAGAAAGATAAATACTTAAAAGCTAATAATTTTATCTCTGGTTATGAGAAATAAACATTAGGAATTATTTCTGAAATGAAATAACTTAGTAATATTAATAATATTTAAAAAGAACAAATTGATTAAAAAGTATAAAATATTTAAAACTAAATATAAAACTGCTGCAATATAGAAAGTAACATTTCTTAATTACACTTATAGTAGGCATAAAAATAATAAATATTATAAAGCATAATGGAAAGTCTTATTTAAAATGAACTTATATTTGATAAAAACTTATTTTAGAATAAATTATAAGCAAGTTAAAATGAGAATTAGGTAATTGGCTAATAGAATAATAATTTAGAAAACTTATAAGAATCAAAGAAAATAAAAATACAATCATATACTAATTTTTCAATTAAAGCAGATATATCAGATTCTATCTTAGAAGTAAAAAAGAAAATATGAGATAAAAAAGGAATTTTGGCTGAAAACTAAATATTAGTTTTAGATGGTAAATAACTAGATAATTAAACTATAATATAAGAATTTAATAATATAGAAGAACTAACACTTAATTTAGAAGTTTAATATAAAGTAATACAAGTATTCATGTAAAGTTATAACACTAAATTGTTACTAAATGCTTAATACTCTGATACTATTAGAAAAGTAAAGGATTAAATATAAAATTTAAATGGTATTTCATATGAATTTTAAAATTTAACTTACCAAGGAAAATAGTTAGAAGATAACAAAACTTTATCTCACTACAATATCTAATAACTATCTACAATTCATTTGTAGGTAACCTTTTTAACTACTAACATTAAAATAAAATGATTTTTAGAGGTAGAGAGATGAATGGAAGTAGAAGTAAATTTATTTAATACTATATAAGAGATAAAAGAGATCATAAAAGAAAGATTAGGTATCTAAACTAAATTCTAAAGATTAATAATAGAAGGATAGTAACTAGAAGATTAACAGACTTTATATTATTACTAGTTTAATAAGTATAATATAGATGATATTATTTTAGAATTTTAGTTTACTGATAATATGTAAATCATCATATCAGATAATACAAATTAATAAAAAGTTATAAAGGTAAATCAAGCAAACAGCTAATAGGATATTATAAGATACATAAAAAAGGAGTGATAAATAAATAATGAAATAAATTTAGATTTTTAGATGTAATAAAGATAGTAAATAAATAATCAATAAAATGAAGAAGAATAAGATGATATATATTTCAGTTTGAGTGCAATAGAAACATAAATAGAAGTGCATTAAAAATATACCTCACCATATTTAATAAAAATTGGGATATAAGATAAAATAGAGAGACTGAAAAGATTAATATATTAGATGAAAGGAGATGAAATAAGTGAATAAAGATTATTTATATAAGAGATGTAGTTGGAGAATGAAAAGACACTATAAGATTATGAAATAAGGAACAATTAAAGAATAAATTTATAATTAAAAGAAGAAAAATTAGAAATATAAATAAAATAATTAAGTGGAAAGTAAATGAGTTTGTGAGTAGATAAGGATTAGAAAATAACAAGTATAAAAGAAGAAATAGAAAGAATTTAAAAATTAGAAAGAGATAAGATAAAATTGATATTATAATACAAGAAGGAATTGAAAGAGGGGTATAATTTAAGGAATTATGGAATAAAAAGAGATAAAATTATATATTTTTTAAATGATTTAAAAGGCGGAATGTAAATCTTCGTAAAAACTATAACAGGTAAAGCTATTACACTTGATGTTTTACTTAAAGATACTATAGAATTAATAAAAGAAAAAATAGAAGATAAAGAAGGAATTCCTCCAGATTAATAAAGACTAATTTTTGTAGGAAAAGTATTAGAAGATGGTCATACTTTATCTGATTATAATATATAAAATGAATCAACTTTAAACTTAGTTTTACGAACCAGAGGCGTTATTTAAATTTTTGTAAAATATAATTTAACAGATAAAACAATTACACTTGATGTTGAACCTTCTGATACTATTGAAATAATAAAAGAAAAAATATAAGATAAAGAAGAAATTCCTATAGATTAATAAAGAATTTATTTTGCAGGTAAATATTTAGAAGATGGTCTTACTTTATCTGATTATAAAATAGAAAGAAAGTCAACTTTACATTTAATTTTACTTTCAAAGAGTAGTTTTTAAATATTCGTAAAAACTTTAACAGGTAAAACTATTACACTTGATGTTGAACCTTCTGATACTATAGAAAATGTAAAAGCAAAAATATAAGATAAAGAAGGAACACCTCCAGATTAATAAAGACTTATTTTTGCAGGTTAATAATTAGAAGATGGTCGTACTTTATCTGATTATAATATATAAAATGATTCTGAAATTGAACTAGATAATGAAATTTAGTTGCTTGTAACTCTTTCATTTAATAAATCTATAAATGTTAGTATTGGTTAGAAAGAAACAGTTCTTAACTTAAAAGAATAAATTAACCAAAAAGAATAGCTTTAAATTTAACAATAGAGATTATTTTATAATGGAAATGAACTTCAAAATTAAAATACTATCTATCATTATAATATAAAATCTAACTAAACACTTGATTTAAAACTTTCAATGCATGTTTGAATTTAAACTTTCAATGGAGAAAGATTTTCTTTATAAATCTCTTTAGAAGATACTATTTATTAAGTTAAAAACAAGATTTATGATTAATAATAATATCCTATAGAATAATAAATTCTACTCTTCCAAGATAAATTACTAGAAGATTAACTAACTTTATAACATTATAATATAAGCAATAAAGATACTCTACACTTATTTACTTAATAAAGACTTATCTAATTAATGGTTTAAACTTGTTCTGGTTAAATAATACTATTAAATGTTTAAGCTACAGATACTATTGAATAAATAAAGAATTATATATAAAAGAAATTAAAGGTAAATTAAGATGAATAAAGATTAGTTTAGGATGGAATCATTTTAAATAATAGTAAAACTGTATAAGAATATTAAAATATAGAGAGGGAAATTATTTTCTTAGAAGAAATAGGTTAAAATGGAATGATAGTAACAATAAGAAGGTAAAATGGATAATCTTTTAATATAGAAATAAAACCTTATAATGCAATAAAATAGTTGAAGAAGAAGATTAGTTAATAAGAAGGATTTAGAGTAGAAGACTAAATTCTTTTATGGAAAGAAGTTTAATTGGAAGACGAAAAGTTTATAAGTGATTACAACATTTAGAGTTACGAAAAAATAGATTTGTAGTTAAAAAACTAAGAAATATAACAATAAATTTATAAATTTATATATTTAAATAAATAAAGAATTTAAAATTAAGCTATCTAATTTAATTATTCAAAATTTTTATATTTACATATAATTTTTAATTTTCTATAGACTCTAAATTATAAATTTAGTATAATATTTTATTTAAAGAATTAGTAAGATAAATATCTTTTATTGTATATATTTAGACTAATGTAATTATTTATTATATATTAATAAATAGGGAGGAGCAATCCTCCAACTGAACTGACTTAAACTCTGGTACCAGGAAGTACTCCAAAGGTGAAGAACTAGCCAAGAGAAGAGAAGAGAAGAGAAGACAAGATCGAAGAGGCATCAAGTAGCATTAATGATGAAAGATGCCAGATACTAAGGTCTCTTAGGGTAGCATTCCGATCGCTGCCCTATAGAAGACAAATTCACAAGGGAATGCTAGTACTGTGGAAAACTTCAGCAAGATCTTTCTTTCCCCTTTAAAAATCTTAATTAAAGAGCTGCGCATCATTGAGGTGCTACACGCTCTAAAATCTCATTTGTTTATTTATCATTTATAAAATTATATCTTTTACGTTCGATTTAAGCAATATAAAATATGAAATGCTTATTAGTAACAAATAGGCTCGAGGAGTATAAATTAGTAAGTATAAATTTTAGGTGTGTACATTTATAATATTTTAAATGTTACTTTTACACCAATCCAAATAATTTAATCTAAAATATTAATAAAATTGATTAACCTTTATTAATTTTAAATAAATCAATATGATGAAAAATATTTTTAACTTCACACATTTCATTTATTTAAATTTATATAATATAACGGCTCATACTTAAAATCAGATTTAATAAATTATTATTCTAACAAAATTCTCAGAATAAAGATAATTATATAAGTTACTCTTATCTCCAAAATAGAAAAGCTATAATAATGTTATGTATTGTAAAAACCTTTTTGATTTCTCTTTCTTAAATAGAGAAAGTTTTATAGGTTAAATTAAGAAATTTCATTTTATTTTTCATAACCTGTTTACTTATTTGGCTATAGTTACTATAATTTATACAGTTAGCTTTTTGATTTTATCTTAGCATTTTATTTATTTTTTATATATTAATAATAAAAAGTAAAAATATTTGTTAGATATTTAGTTTTCTAATGGAAAGAAAAACAGAACAAGAAAAATAAATGAAATCCATTAATCAGTTAGAAACTAAATTATAAATGAAGTATCCTAAATAATGTATTATCATATCTCTATTTTTACTCAATTAATTATATTTTATAAGTTATAAATTACGTTAAAGAGTTAAAAGATCATATCATTTAAATGGCGAACTAGAGATTTATAGCATCAAATATTATTTATTTATCTAAATTATTTTAAAAGCTTAAAATTAGAAATCAAAAGAAATACTCTAGGAAACTAAATTTTAGTGCTATTCTTATATTAAATTTAACAAATATAAGCTAAAATTACAAAAGAAATATTAAATTTTTAACTTTTGAGATAATTCTTAAGTTTAAATAGGTAAATGCTATCAAATTTTAACTCATGCAAGTATAGTAAGTTTTAATAAGATCTAAACATAAAAAATTGGCATTTTATATGCTTTTTATTATATGAAAAACAAAATAAATCTTTAAGAATATCGAGTAGCTGACAGTTCAAGATATAGTTGCTATTCCATGTTAATAATACCTAATAATGATAAAAAATAGCCCATTTTAACCTATAAAATTTATTTATAAAAGAATGATTAAGCGAGAAGGTTTTTGAAATGAAGAAAGTAATTATAATATTTCTTATTGTGAGAGCGATAACAATTAATATCTGAAATTATACTAGTTCTTTTGGTAAAATGATGATTAGCTTTTTAAGATATAAATGAGAAAATTTAGTATATAAATAAAAGAAATAAATAAAACTTATAAAGTTAAAAATATTAAAAGTCTTACATATTATTTTTATTTATTAGAAGATTAATATTTTTATAAATTTTAGAATCAAAATGATCCAAGTTGATATGAAAGCTACTATTTATTTTATAAACTATAACTTAGTTAAACTAAACTAAACTTAATAGAACTTAATTAAACTTAATAAAATTAATAAAAAAATTCTGATTAAATATACTAAATTAAATTAAATTAAATTATAAATAAACTAAATAGTTTTATTATAGCATTAATGTCGTAATTTAGATGTAAATTTTTAAATCTAGTAATGGAAATATTTCAAACACTTGAAAGAATACTAAGACATGTAATGATTATTATTATATAATGCTTTTTATAACTATAAGAAAGATATCTAAATTAAAAATTAAAGAAAGAAGATTTAATCTTTTAACTAACCAACTCTATGTTTATTTAAGCTTTTGACAATTCTATCTAGCTATAAATTAAAAAAAATGGTTGAAGGTTTCAAGTCAGGCCTCTATACCACCTCTTCCTAAACCAAAAAGGAAGGGAGGAAGCAAGAAACCAAGTCTTAATAATCTTAACAATCTTCTCTATCACAACCTTAACCAACACTGAACTAACAACTTGGAATCTAACAAAACGAACGAAAGCCAACCTTGAAGAATATACACACGGAAACTCCAACCTCAAGCAAGAAACTGAGGAAACAGATGAAGTCTGTTCTCCACCAGGAGGTATCAGAGTTCTACCCTTCTGGCCAGATGAGCATGGAGTAGCTCATCAAAGGGGTACTGAACCTCCAGGAAGAGGTCAAGAGATTGAAGAAGGACAATGATATGCTGATGGCAAAGCTAGACCTAGCAGAAGGAATTGAATCAAGACTTATGTCCTAGGAAAGAGATCTTAACGCCTTTTGGAATATCTCACAAAGTCAGACTAACGAATCCTAAAATTAGATTTAGAAACAGACTGAACTGGATAACAGATTCGGAAAATTAAAAGAGAAATTGTAAACTTTTAAGAAAGAGTAAAGCGAAACTGGAACTATACAAATGGAAATCGAAGCCTAGAAAGAGCAAGCAAATCAAGGAAAATAATTCAAAATAAAAAAGAAATGTTTCAGCTGTGGAAGCGTATGACATTTTTATCGGAAGTGTTAGAAATTCTAATAGAAATAAAGAAACTATTGGATAAAAGAATAATAAAAGAAGAAAAAAGTAGAAGCAAGAATGAAAAGAATGTATTGCAACCCGGATGGTCCAATATACAAGATTAAGATGGAACCAAGGCAAGTTAAAGGAGGGAAAACCTAGAGAAACCCGAGTTCCCAATCTCGCTAAAATTGGAAGTCCCAAACATTTATATTTAACAACAGGGAGCATGAACTGCTGTCCTCCTGACGGGGTTGGAAATCCCTAAAACGGAAAACTCAGAATTAATATTATTATTATTATCTAGCTATAAATCCAGTTTAAATCACAAATGATAATAATAGATAAGAGTGATTTTATTTTATGGATAATTACAGTTTAAGTTATATCTAAATCTATTATTATTTACAATAAAATTCTTATTGCTTTCAAAACTTTTGATAGATTTCTTTCTGTTTTTTCTCTTCTGATTAGTTGTATTTATATAATCTTTAGGTTATTACTTTATCATATATTTTTTAAACTATTTAGAAAAGCAATACAGCTTCGCTATGCACTTTTACTTCTCTATTAAAAATAGGAAGAATATTTACTTCCTTCATTGTTTTTGGTTTATTAAAGATCTTAACATATTATTTATAAAGCTTGTAATCATTTAATGCAAATCTTCACCGTATATTTGATTAGTTCCGCTTTGGTATTATCATTTCCAGATGGTTTATTGTTTGCTATTTATTGATTATTTTTTTAATTTCTAAGTCTGTAAAAGGAGGCACACTTTAAAAATGATTTTCATCCAAAAAACTAAGGCTCATAAAAGAAAATTTTACAAGAAAAATGAAATTACAGAATTCATAATGGAAATAAATAATATAATAATGAGTAAAATAATAAAAGGAAGCTCAGACATTTATTCTTATAAGAGAAAGAAGATAATTAACTAAAATAGAAAAATGAGGATATATGATCGAAATATTTTGCATCTAGCTTAACTTGGATTTATTCGTAAACATTCTATAGCCTAAAAAATTTGAAGTATTTAATAGATTATTGATCTGCATCGTAGATGGTCACATCAAAAATAACTAATAACCATTCTAATTGATGTTGGGAAAATATTCCATACTATATCAAGGAAAATGCTTTTTATTATTTGCAAAGACGGAGATAATCCTTAAACTTAATTCTTGTTTTAGAATCATTTTATGACAATATTGACGCTAAGTTTATTATAGATGGTTGTCTTACAATATCAATTAAAATTAATAATGGAGTTCTACAAGAAAGTAGTTATTGGTCCTGTGCTTGTTAATTGATATTATAATATAGTTATAAGATACCTAGAAGAAAGCTAAAAAGAATAAAGATTTACTATCTGTTTTAAAAATTTAGTAGTGCGCGGTTTTTAGGATGATTTAATAAAACTTTCAATTTCATTAAGAATGCTTAAAATTACTATAAACCACAGTTTAAGGATAATTAAAAAGATGGTGGGAGCTGAGATTGGCCTCCTTGAATAAACTTTCTGGTTTTATGGTTAGGAACAAATTTCTTTCCCGTCACTGAGAAAGTTCCTAGTCAGAGTCATTCTCTGAAGGTAACGCTGTCTTTGAGATTATCCGCTCTTGGTAGGGGCTTGAAGCCTGGCTGCTTATAGCAATGGAACTCCCTAGCAGCTGTGTTTAGAACACAACAGGATATCCCCTTTATTCCTCAAAAAGAGATCATTTGATCGTCTAACTGGAAATAAGTTTCCGGTTCCAAAAACTATTTTATTTAAAATTAATTAATTAAAAAGCCACAGCTTCAGTTTTCTCTTAAATAAAGCTTAGCATAAACGTTTTAAAATTTGAAGTAATTAATTTCCAAAAAAATAGGAAAGTAGAAATGAAACAAGCTTAAACATTAATGGATAACCATTTAACTTAAAAGAAATATTCATACCTGGAGTATTAGTTAGGAGAAAGAAAAAACTATAAACTCCGCTGTTCAGCAAAATTTTCTGATTTGAGAAAGCAATATCTTTAACTATTCAATAATTTCTAAGTATTGAGCTATTTAGTCACATATTTAAAAACTTTGTAGAATTTTTATTTTACATAAGCAAAGTATGGTGATGATATTACACATGGGCTATTTTATCAGGATATAAAGAAATGATTAATAAAATAACTAAATCTTAAAGATTAATATCAAGAATGGCCTTTAGATCTTCTTAATCTACTTTTAATGTTTCTTGTTTTATTGATTTTAATTGACTTTTATTTGTCCACTTAGAAACAATGAAGTTATGTGCTTTTACTTTAAGTTACACGAAATCAGTTAAGAGAATCCAGACTCAGATATTGTCTTTTTATTGTCAAAATACTCTTAATATAATTTACCATATTAGAGATATTTAATTAAAAGCATATAAGGCCATCAACTTTATGTTTAAAACTTGTACTTTTCAAAAGTTCAATAAGCATCTTTCTAATAAAATCTAAAGCAAGTTCTTCTAAGAATGTCTCCTAAGAAATACACTTAAGCCTACTGCAAAAAGAATAATAGATCAAGTATAAAATAACTAATATGTGTTTCCTTAAGTATAATACACGAAATTGAATAAGCGTATTACTCAGGAGACTATTTCCATCTATAAACTGAGAACTTACTCTTATAATTTATAATATGAACTCAGTTAACGTCACATTAATATCTAATTAAGTACAATTTGTATATATAACTAAGATCTTGACTAATTTGAATATTTTTTAATTGTCTTTACTATAGATTTATTTTAGGGATTTATTCTAATCATTAAATACTTTTGAGAAAATATTAGAAGAAACTAATTTTATATGATTAGACTTATATCAATTAGAACTTCTCAAGAACTTAATTTCCTAAAATAGATAAATTAGTCGAAATCTTTCATAAGGAGTTATTGAAGAGAAGATTAGAAATGCTTAAGTTAAAAATGAAAGATTAATAAATTACTAAAATTGAAAGAAGAAATTTAAGAATAGCATATTTAAATAAAATTCCAAGATTAATTTAAACAAGAAGCTTAATGAGGATTAATGAAAATAATAACTTTATTTAAGCATAAATTAAGTATTACATTCAACGTTACAAGGAAATTATGTTCCAATATTCAAAATATCGAAATCTTTGTTATTAATATAATTTATTTTAAATAGGAAAGAGCATACTTCCAAAGTGATTGATAGAAACTCTGTTACCAGGAAGTACCTCATGTGAAGTTCGGAGCAAAAATCTTGACAGGAACCAAGCGAGAAAAGGTCGAGGCATCAAGAAATGATATGTTGAATGATGTCAGATACTAAGGTCTCTTAGGGAAGCACTCTGACAATGGCTCTACTAAAGACATGAAATTTCAAAAGATGTTAGCACAGGGAAGACTGTAATGTAGTACTTTTTTAAACTTTTAGAAAATTTAATTAAAGAGCTGGGTCATCTTGTTGCTAAATGCTCAATAACATCAGTATTTTTTTAAATTAAAAGTCGAATTTAACTAGAATATTTGAATTTAAAAAGAAGAACATTATTTTACAGATAATTAATATAGTCTCTGTTTGAAGTTTTTTAATTTATAAATCTTATTATATCATTTTAAATAGGGAGGAGTAATTCTCCAACTGAGATTAATTTAACTCAAGTACCAGGAAGTTCTTCAGGAGCGACAAACTGAACAAGAATCTTGGCAGAAACCAAGACGAAAGAACTGGAGGCATTGAGTAACGGTTGTTAAAGATGCCAGACGATTAGATTTCTTGGTAAATCACTTCGACCATGCCCTATTAAAAGACAGAATTTCCAAAGGAGTGAAGCACTGAAGAAATCTTTAAATAAGAAATTTTATTAACTTTAAATATAATTAAATTAAAAGCTGACACCATCGAGAGTGCTACGCACTCTATAATTGAGTTTATTTATTTATAATTTTCTAAGAAAAAGTAGATATTTTATATATATTAAGAAATTTATTTTTAATTTGCTGTTGATATGAGAAAAAAATGATCATTAGATATAGATTAAAAACTCTAATTTTTTATTCAAATCAAATGTAATACTGAAATAACTTGAAAAAAGTTTAGAAAATCAAATAATTTATGATTGCTATATCAGACACAGTAACAAT
>CAMPDV010007061.1:0-23670 GCA_946699065.1 Loxodes magnus
GCTTATTGTTTAAATAACTAAGTAGGATAATATTAATGCTAGTATCTTTTATATTTAGTGTAAATAAACATTTATTTAAATAATTCTAGATGCTTTATCCATATCCAATAAATAGAAATCAATTTATATTTCATTTTTAGATCTCTATGATAGATTTCTTTAATTATTTATGCTTTTGCTATTTAAGCAAGAACTTTATGTGATTATATAAAACATTATATTCTATCCTATATTCTTTTTGGATGCAGAAGACTATCTATTACTATTCAAGTGCAGAAAGAAGTTCTAAAATTTTAAAAAGATATCTCAAAGAATACTGAAAAAATATAATAAACTAACCCTTTTTATTTAACTTATAATAATGTTTCACTTTAATAAAAGAGTTTTTGTATGAAGCTTCTTATTTACTTCAGATACTACATTTATATAAGTTTAAGTTTATTAATGTCAGCCTTCTCTTCTCATTTGGTTTCTTATATCTTCTTACTTTTCATCATCGCTTCTAAAGCTTTCTTTTTATTCTACCTATAGCTCTACCTAATTTGATGTGCTTTATCTAAATATTAATTCTTAAACTATGCAGATTCCAGTGAAAAATTTTTAATCCGAAGGTCTTTTTCTGATTATTGATTAGAAGTAAAGTATTAGTTTAAGTAGATAGTTGTACGTTATTAGTCTTAACTAATTTCTGCCAGGAAATTTATCAGAAAAATGTCTAATTAAGTTCCAAATAGTAGACACATTTGAAGATATGTCTAAAAGTGACTTTTTCTTCACTAATATAAGGATAACTTTTCACAAGATAATGCTGCAAATGTAAATAATTTGAAAACTATAATAATGAATTAGCAACTTAAGTTTGAGATAAATGCTTTTCTATATTTTTTGCTAAATTTAGTGTGGTTTATTTCTGGAAATTTCTAAAGTCCTTCAAGTTAATCTCTGAATATCTATAAGATGTGTATGTCTCTATAGCGTAAAATTGCTTCTTAATAAGACTAGTTTCTTATTTATTCTTCTATAAATTCTCAATAGAAAGTAAGTTGGAAATCATTATTAGATTCTCATAGTTTTTTCCATAGAACTAAAGCGTCTTCTTTACTTACTAAATTATAAAGATTTTTAGTTCCAATTACATTCAAATAATTTTCTTATGTCAGATTCTGGATAATTCATAAATTCTTTCCGTATTTTAAACTAGAAATAGAAAAACCGTTTTATCATAATGTTTTTAAATGGTATTCATTTCAAGTCTATGTAGCAGGATTCATTAAAAGCATAGATAGAGACTGTAAAGCCTTTCTTTTCAATGTATGCATGCTTTTGTTTATTTTTTCTTTCATACTACATATTCCTTTCATTGCAGTTCAAGACACTTCCTCACCTCTAGATTTAAACTTAAGTAACGTAAACATGCGAAAAAGCATTTAATAGTGTCGGAGAGTATCATTACTATAATGGCTCAGAGAAATACATTTCTTCATCGATTTCTAATAGATTTGAGTCCTCTGTTTATAGTAATAGCCAAATCAAATAAATATAATAAGATTAAGCAAATATAATGCTAACTAGGCTGAAGTTTACCAAATAATTAGGAGTAGCTACCAGATTGAAAACTGAGTTTGGTCATTATAAGTGAAGTGAAGAGCTCTAATAGATGCCATATAATAAATACCATAAAAAGCCTATTAGAAAAAAGGGAGCTGGGACATCAAAAAAAGGTTTCTAATTTAGTTGCTAGCATATCTTAAAGAACTCTACTTATAAATAACTAGGATTGTAATTTATCTCCTCATTTCATTTAATTATTTCCTATTACACTTCTATTTACTTTACCTTTTACTTATGATAAATTGACATAGCTTTTGAACTGAGGGAAGAAAGGCAAACCTTAAGTCGAAATATGATTTTTTTAAAGAACTTGATTGAGCTCTAAAACTAAGTCTGAGAAATGAAACTAGCTAATAAAAATAGAGACGCGAAAGACTAATATTTAGTTAAAATGTTTGCCTTTAATAATTTGATCTAATTCAAAAAGAGCCTGAATAATAAAACTAGCTTTTGAAATGACAGACTCGAAAAACTAAATCCAAATTATTTTCTATTGAAATAAATAACTGTTTATTAGATATAGGGAGATTTTTTGTTTAGCTAGAATTATTTTTCTAAAAAGAAAGACTTCACTTGTGCAGTATACCTTAAATATATCTGACCATTATTTTCCCATTATTCTCTTTTATTTTGCTAAAATTGATAAAAACTGTAATTTAGGTTCTATCATCTTTCAATGCCAGCATATCATTATTTTTTATTTGGATACTCTTTTGTTTGAGGTTATTATTCTATATCTAAATGATCGAAGATTTATTAGAGCTGTGCTGGTATAGATTTTTCGAAATTTTAAATTGCCTTTACGATCTGATTTGCTTATAAATTTCTTCCTTTAATTTGCTAGATGGACGGGGGTTAGAGCTAAGTCCTATTGTAGTATAGAGTTTTCAGCCTTTGAAAAATTCCATAAATGTTGGTTAGTTCTTAAGTTCATTGATAGAGCTCATTAATAACCTTCGCTAACTATGATTCTCCATATAAAGAAGGTAAAGATAATTGGCTACAACCTACTAAGAGTTGCTACACATTGCTGATGAGGTCTGTTATTTCTTAGGTGCCACTTTATATATAACAGAATACTTTTTAAAGACTACAGAGAAGCAAATTTTGCGAATCGAAGGAACGAGAACTACAAATCTATTTAGTACCTTAGAAGTAGTTTCAATCATAGGGTTACTATTAAATAGAGCTATAAGAATAAACTATTTTCTTGGGAATAAAAATCAAGTTCTATCAACATTTCTCAAATTTAGCCTAAATAGGAAGTAGATAATCATTGGCTAAATTTGGAAATATTAAGCAAAGAGAAGTAATTATCTGGAGAAGACTACGAGAATTCTTTAACTCCTAAGTATAGAATATGGTTAAGCTGAAAGGCCATATAAAATAAAAATAGTTAGCAACTTCTAATTTGCCTGATAAGTAAAACCCAGATTGGATAAGTTTTCTCTTAGTTGTAGAAAGATGATGAGTTTAACTAATCAAGAGGTATACAGTCTAAGAAATAAATAAAGTCCGATATAAAGACCAGTTGCAATATCAAGAAGAGATTTATCAGCAATCATTGGTTTATTTGAAAGGAACTTGGGAAAGATATACCAATATTAAAATCAAAGATTGAATCAAAACGGACTTCATTGGTAAGATATTTAAACTAGAGCTTTGAGCTAAGACTTTAATTTAAAAAAATTTTTGCTTTAGAATACCAAAATATAAAAATACAGCCTTCAGGATATCAAAGTATAAAAAGTAAATAGGGATAAAGAAAAGACCTGGAAGTTTTCTTGAATAAATCCAAATAGCCTAAATCAGATTGTATAGAGTTAGATTACTCATTCCCATCTAAATAACTAAAATTTAAATAATTTAGTTTACAAAGATATGACTAATTAAAAAACATAAGAGTAGCTACCAGCAAGACTGGGCTTAAAATAAGGAATAAGATTTTTATGTGATAAGCTTTAAGAGCAAAGACGAAATTAAACCTTTTTTCAGTAGCATAGCAAAAATTATATTAGAACGTCGTTGGTTGGGTACAGAAAACTCCAGTTTAGTCTGCATCGCTCTATAGATTAGAAAAAATTAAAGGTATATAATAGCAAAGTGATACTCAAAATTAAAGTATAATAGCAAAGTGATACTCAAAATTAAAGTTTTGAAAAACTTTTTAAGTGTCCTAAAATAGATACAATCAACAATTCTTTGTAGATAAAATAAGCAGCTAGATAGCGGTACTAAGATGCAAAGGAATATCATTCAATAAAGCTTCTCTTATAAATTTAGCTATTTTTATAAGAATAAGTTATGAATGTGCTGTTTTTAAGGCTTAAAAGAATGAAGAAAAGAAAGCTATAATAAGAAATTTTCCAGGGGTATCATCATATGAATCTATATGGAGGTATGGCTAAATTGAGCTTTTTGTTGCTTAGTGTTATATTTCATGTAAGGTAAGAGAAAAACTAAAAATTGTGATACCAAGTTGTGATAATGTATTTAAGTATTGACAATCAAAATATCAAATTTACGTTGAGAAACACAAAATTAGATTAAAAAATGTTAAAAAGCTTTGTTAAAGCCTTAGTAGTCAGCCATCTGATCTATTCTATCAACTTGTCTCCATTAGTTTGTCATAAATTTCTACTAATTATAGTTAGACAGTGTAGCACTTCATTAGCGCATCATCTTTTAATGTTCTGAATAGTTTTAATTTTGCTTATAGCGTTCCTAATTATTTTTCCAAGGATTAAGATTTGAATAGATTTTTTTCTATAAATTTTTCCTCTTTATGTTGAATATATCCTACATAGTTTTTTAAAAATATCTTATTTATTCTTTCTTTAAATTTCGTTTAGTTAGTAACAGTATTTTCATTGATGTTATTTATTGCACACGTAACATTTAATTCTTCTTTTAGACTATTATTCCTGTAACACTTACTTAATTTACTAGTTATTTTAAATTCATGTTTACTGTTTATTTAATTTGAGGCTTCATTTTCTATTTCCATAGGATCTGATTAATTCTGTTAAAACGAAAATGGTGATCCTGAATTTATTATTAAATTGAAATAATTCTTTATTCCAGTTTGTTTTCTATTTCTTATGATGATTAATATTGTTTCTCAAGTAAAAACGTTATTAGTTTTTCTAATTTTTCTACTTATCTGTGAGGTATCTATTTTTTGAACATGAACTCTTTTAATGACTTAGATAATATTTCTATTTGAGTTTGTGTCGTAAGTGTTTTTAATTCTGGATTTCCAAGTGGTTAATGTTCGTCATATCAATCATATTTCTCACTTTCATTCATTGTAATTATTTCGATTTTTTTATTTTTTATAGAATTTTCCTGTTTAAATATTTAATTAAAAGTTCTGCTATTTCTTAGAAGCCATTTTATGTAATGATATATATGCTAATAAATAACTACTGCTAGTTTTAATTGTAATTCATTTAGTTACGAATTTTTGGGTTTATTAGATTCTTAGCTTATTTAAGCATTACTTAAGCATCTTTATTAAGATCATAATATCTTTCCTTTATTTTTTATTTTTTACTTTCAAAATTAGAAAAATAATACCTATAGGATTTATTTTTAATCTAGAATAGTTTGCTAACCTCTTATTATGCCTTCCATACAAAAGCAAGCTATTTTAATATGAAATTTTGTTTTTAGCTTAGATAAATAATTAAGTTAAATAACTATAATAATTGCTTTTCTAATTTTGCAATTCAATGGCTATAGAAGCATTATAAGCAATTAGATCACAAATAAATTATACTAACTCTCAACATCATCTTGATCAATCAATTAAAATTGGTAATATTATCCTATAAACAGACTTTAACAGCAGTTTTTTTGTATTTAGGTCTTAAAGTTTTGAAATTTTACACAGCAATCGCTGCTCCTATTATTAATCAAATCTTTTTAAATAAAATTTCAAAGTTATACTTATAGGTAGATGATTAGAGTGTAGTCCTGAATCTCGAATAACTCTAAAATCAGTAAAGTCATCAAAATGTAAATGTATGTTACTAAGAAATAGTCATTGCAGTAGTTTTAATTAGTTACCCTATGAATAAAAGTATTGGCTTATTAATCATTTAAAACTAATAGATCATTTGCTTCTATTAATCCATTAACTCTTAAGTATTATCCTTGATTCGTGATTAATTATTGCCATAATTAGGAGAAAAGGCGTTAAAGTCGCCACAGAGAATATTAGGATTTAGATTATTAAAATTAATGATATTGCTAGATATTCATATGCAATACTCTTACTTATATTTGATTTTCATTTGTGGGCAAATAGCAAGACGCAATTGTTAATTTCTCAACACTTATACACTAGCATTAAATATAAAAGCTCTATGATCTAGTTTAGAAAGATTAATAATCAGAAGTTAATAATCAGCTATACAGTATTTAATTTAGAAAATAACTTAACTATAATTCATTACTATATAATCTTATTTCATTCTATAATCAAACATAAAATGTCAGTACCAGGATAATATCATCTAAAGGGACTCAATCTATTAAAAGAACCTAATTATTCTCAATCAATTTAGTACTTTACTATTGCTAGCATACTAGATCCTAATTTACCAATGCCACATAATAATAAAGGATTTGCGTTGTTAAAAACTAGGCAAATTGTAAGAAGCTATTTAGAGCTACGATATAGCTCTTAAAATTTATCCTAATAGTGCAATTATACATAATAATAAAGGAGCTCTATTGTTAAAACTAGGGAAGTATTAAGAAGCTGTTTATGCCTTTGATATAGCTCTTTAATTGGATCCTAATAATGCAATCATGCAGAGTAATAAAGCATCTGCATTGAATAGTCTAGGAAAATACAATGAAGCTATTTAAAGTTTTAACTAAGCTATTTAACTGGATTCTGCTTAACCATTATCCTACAAACATAAAGGTGTTTCTCTATATAAGCTTGGAATTTTTTCTGAAGCAATCTAGTGTCTTAATACTGCAATCTAGTTAGATCCAAACTATGCAGAAGCTTATATAGCAAAGGTCTAGTTTTGAAAGCTTTAAATGAGAATCAAGAAGCACTTGAATGTTTTATTAAGGCTAGCAAATTGAATCCTTAACTGAAGATTCCTTAAATAAATACTATGCCTTAAGATATTAAAGCTTAAAAAACATATACTATAGAAGATACTTGATAATTATTATATTAAAATGGTGCTAGTGTAGATAGCTAATCTAATATAAGAATTTGAAACTATAAAGATTTAATTCCCAACAATCAGTTTCTTAATTATTTATAAGTATTAGCTAAAGATTAATACGGAATTGTTTATCTTATTACTATCGAAGGATCTAATTATGCTCTTAAACTATTTACCTAATAGAGTGATCAGCAGAAACTAATAGATTAGTTCTATTTCGAGTGCAAAGAACTTTTATATATAAGCAATTAAAGAGTTTAAAGACTTGTAGGAGTTGCTAGGATACTTAAGATTAAGAAAATTACAACTTTTGCTTGTTATTAGATTTTTAGTGCTAAGCAAGCTTGTTCTAGTAAATCTAGACAAAATAACTATTCAAAGAATGTTAAGAAGGATCTGATTTAAGATATTATTAGAAACTTAATTTACTTAACTAGATAGCAGAAGACTTAAAGGCTATTCACTCTAGAAACTTAATACATAAAGAACTAAAATCTTTAAATATTCTATTAGACGAAGAATATACTCCAAAGATACTAATTTTAGGATTATTCGATAATACTAACTGATTAACATCAATAGAAAAAAGAGGATTACATCAATGACTGGCACCCGAACAGTTTGAAAAGAGAGTTACTTAAAAGAGTGATATCTGATCTTTAGGTTGTATCGGAGTGGAAATATTTAATGAAGGATGACTTTATCCAAATATAAATGAATAAGAATAACTAAAATAAATAGTCTATATTAATAAAATGATTCCTATGTTTTCAAACGAAATACTACAAGAATATGAATTAACTGATCTATTCTACAGATGCTTAGCTTTCGACCAGAATATCAGACCAGATATAGATAGTTTTATAAGTTAAATAGAAAAATTAAAACAAAAGTGAAATCCTTAAAGACGAAATGGAGATATAAGTTAATAGGGCTTGAATAAAGAGACAAAGGAATAAGGTCATAACATTTAATATATTCGTTAGGAGTAGAAAAGTACATCAGAAGAAGGAATGTAAGAAACAAAGTTTGAGAATTGGAAGATAAGTGAAATTGAAGAGAAAAAGAGATGAAGAGGGAAATTTTTTAAAGATGATATTAAATTTAGTTTTTATAGAATATTTTGTTAACTAGCTAGAGTAAATAGACTTTAAAGTATTGATAGCTTTATCTAAACTAAGTATTTATACTAGTTTTATAAGTTATGATTATTAAATACAAAAGATAAATATAACTAAAATTTAAGGTAATTAAGAGACTCAATTTATGTCTGAAAGAAAGCAGTTAAATCTATCTGAAAATAACAAGAAACTATTTCCAGAATCGTCTACTATATTTAAATTAGTTGATTCTTATCTTAACTGATTATATCTAGCTATCATTTTGTTAAAATTAAAAATAGTTCTAAAGTTTAGGCTTATTTTTCAAAAAGCCTTACATTTTCGAATAAGCAAGAAATATCTATATTATTTAGATTCTAGCATAATTAATGCCAAGTTACTAAATTAACTGACTTAGTTACCTCATTTTAGTAAAGGACTATCCTTATCTAACTCTAAACTTACTTAATAATATTACTTGTATTGCTAAAAGAAATTAAATTACTTATGATAATTACTCTAAATAAAGTTTATTAAAGTATTATTTTCTATTTATTTAGGAAAATTAATCAATCTATAGAAATGCTAAAAGGTAATTCTTAATTTAAATCTTTTATAATTCATTTAAATCACTGCTTACCATACAGGTATGTGTGATACCATCACTTCAATGATGAAAATGTCATTTTTATTTCTAGTAACTTCATTATAATTATTTAAGAACTTTTAATAAGCCTTTTTACTCAGATTTCAGTTCACTGAATCTAGATCTAATGCTTAGGTATATTAAAAGTTTAGAGGATGCATTTTAGAAGTTTTGGGGAATTAAATATTAATCTCATCTTTTAATTCTTAGAAGAGAATAAGCACTGCCTTCTTAGTTAGCGCTTTTGAGGTTGTTATTCGGAAAATAATATTGAAGAAGCATACTTTTATTTTAAGTTCCTAAAGTATTCTCTCTTAAAGTTTAGAGATGACTCTTTATGCAGTTATAATGTCTTAATTCTTCATAATTTCAAAGTAATGAAAAAGGATATATAATTTTGATGGTTTAACTATACCAAACTTTATTTGCTACCTATTTGCATCATCAAAAAGTAGAAAATATAAATATTAGCTGGATTATTTCAAGAAGGTTTATGCGTTTTTTTCATTTCTTTAAGTAAAGTTTTGATGTAAATAGCTAATGTTATTGATACACTGTAAATGAAATAATTATATAGATCTGTTAAAGAAGATAGGAATTTACTGGGTAACATAACCAAATAAAAAGCAAGAAAAATCAATCTAATTTACTTTTCAGCTACTTAAAGAAAAAGGAGAAACTATCATTATTTTTATTTTTTTGTTAGAAACTGTTCGTTAGATTAACTAATACTGAGGTATTTATAAGACTATAGAGAAAGGAATTTTATATAAATTAGTAATACAAAATTTCTTAAAAAATCATTTTAGAAAGAATTGGAACTTAAATAGTAAGTTTTGCTACGAAATATTACAATTTTGAAAAAAGCCTTTATAGGATGAGTTCGAATGTGAAGACTAGGATTAATTTTATAAGCTTAACTGTAGTTCTTGATCACAAGTAAATTATTAAATAGAGCTATTAGAATAATAAAATTTCTTTGAGAATATCAGTCAAATTCTTACTTCCTTTATTTAATTTACTTCAAACAGAAGCAGATAAAAATAAAGCTTAAAAATTGAGAGGTTTTATTAGAGCAAATCTTAACATTATGAAAATTACAAGAATTCTTTAACTTCTGAGCAGAAACTAATATCACAATATGTAGATTATGGCTAAGCGTAAAGACCAATTACACTAAAAATAATTAACAAATTTAAAAAATACAGCTTAGTAAAACCCAAAAAATTAAGCTTTCTTTTAGTATTTGAAAAATCAAAAATGGTAAGTAGATATAATTTAAAGGCATAAATACTGTATTCTATAACTTAGATCGATATAAAGATCAATTACAACATCAAGAACAGATTTAGTAGCAATCAAGGCTTAACTTGTTAATAAATTCGATAAAGATTTATGAATATTAAATTTAAAGCAAGATTTAAAATCCTGGAAATGAACTTCATAAGTAAAGTTATTTTAAATAAAACTTTTAGCAAAAATAATAAATCAATAAAATTCTTGATTAAGAATACTATATTAAGAAATTCACTGCAGAACGACTGAACAGCAAAAAAAGGATATATTAAAAAAGATAAATATTTGGAAGCAGCTGAAATAATTCAAATAACATCGTTAGTGAATACTCACGTTCCTTCTAATCCTAGTATTTTTTTCTTCTAATCTTTATCATCTCATTCTTATTTTTTATCAACATTATATAATTAAAAAAAATGATTATTACTCAACTAAACTAGATTTAACTATTATATATATTCTCTATTTCTTATATAAAGGCGTTGTCTTACAACGAAATTTACATTGTTGATTTTTATTATTGACTTTTATTGCTCTCAGTTAAAATAAATTTAATCTTATTTTTTATCTGAGACTTCATATTTATACCTTTCTTAAGTATTCAATCTCTCCTAATTTTTATCTTCCTATTTAAGGATCTATTTACTCTCTACTAAGGCATTCTTTCTATAAACTCTCCAATTTTTAGCTTAATTATAGTTTAAACTATCTTTTATTATTTATTATTTATTATGCATTTTAATCTTGAAAGCATTTTATGACTTTCTCTGTTTCATCTTAAACTTTTATGATCCAAATTCAAGTTACTTTAACAGTTTTTCATACTAATTTTACCAAGTAGTTAAAGAGTAGACATTTACTTTCTTTTATTCCTCTTTTTGATATTGCTCTAATTAGAAATACTTAAAAAATAGATTAAAGGTATTTAGTTTTTTATCAATCTGAAGCTACTAGAATGTTTTATTACATTTATTTGTCTTTAAGCAAATCTCCCGTTTTAATAGCCTAACTCTATATTTATTCTGCTAAGTTTACCTTGTTCATCCCTTTTTCATAATCTTTCTTTAGTTACTCTTAGATCTAGTTAAGCCATAATTTCTTAATTTGCTTATCTCTTCTCTTTGGAAGAAAGCCTTGTTCTCTTCATCAACATTTACTTAATTATATCATATTGATTATCATAAGAGGAGGTTACAGTTCCGCTTTTCAAAGTACTTAATTACGATTCTCTTTTCTATATTTAATCAATCTTAATTGAAACCACTATCTGATATGACTTGCTAAATTTTTTAATTTAAGGTCTACAGATTTGTAAAGAGCCTTCATAGGAAAAGAATTAGCAATACTTGATTTTAATCTTACTGTTTTATTTCTATTCATAAGGATATTTATCAGTACTCCTCTAATGACTCCTTTTTTTCTTCACTAATTAGTTATCTTCTCTTTTACCATGAAACTACAAATTTTAAAGATTCCTTCTTCTATAAAAGCTTATTCTTAGAAATTTAGATATTTTTCATTCCCTCGATTAATACTCTTAGTTGTACTTATAGAATTTCTTATCTTTTAGCAATTTTTTCTAGTTATTTATGGACCTAAAAGAAAGGCATCTAATTGAATTTTTTAGATGGCTCTATATTGCTGCTCTTAGACTTAACCATTGTATTTTGGTTTATTTATGCTCTTTCGCTCCTAAACATCTTAATCCTTATTGTTCAATTCTTTGAGACTAAGTTAAAAGCTTTTAATAATTTTAGTTAATATTTTCCTGTTACCACTTTCTTGCTTTTTTAGGTTAAAATGGGCATTATAATTAGTAAATTAGAGATAAGTTCCCTTTGTCTAAATGTCCTTCATATAAGTCTCTTGTATTTGATTCAGTAATAACCCTAAATGCAACAACAGATATATGATACTCACTTGTCTTTTTGAAATAAGGGTTTTAGTCTATTCTTATCATTTTGATTAAAATTAATTATTCCTTTCAAACTTAATACCATAATTCTCCCATGAGTATTCCTAGATTTTAATATTGAAATTACTTTTAAGTGCTTAAGATAGAGGAACTCTCTCTAGAGACACTAAAAGCTATTTAATGCTTTACTTATTTCTTGCTATTAAAATTGCTTTTCTTGCTTAGTATTCTCACTAACAAAGTGTAGAGTTGCCTTAATTTGCTTTTAGTGCTATTTCTTTATTGTTTCTTATTAAAATTTACTGTTCTTAGGGTTATAACTTATAGCAGCTTGGATATAAAACTTCAGATAGTACTTTAGTTAGCAGTTTAAAAGGATGAAAAGCATTTAAAATAATCAATTGCTAAAGTCTCTTATTTTTAGAAGAAACAGGTAAAGAATATAATAAAGTCCAGAAAATTCAAATTATAGTTTAACTAAAGTTGCAGGAATCAACTCTATAAGAACAGCTAAAGAAGCAAATTGGAACAAAAAAGCAAAGTGAAAAATAAAAAAGATAGAGTAGTTAAAAAACAGAATTTAATAAACACTAACACAAATACTATATCGATACAACTGAATATGCCTAAAGTATAAACCTTTTAATTCTTCTATCATTATTATAGTTATAAAATAGAGTCCTAATGAATTAAATTTTACAGGATTTAGATTCTAGCATTTAGAGAGATAAGATTAAAGATATCATTAGCAGATATAATCATTAGTATTACTTATATCACTAACTTTAATATCTACATCATTATCAGTTATTACTCTTATAATACCATACTACCTAAAATCTATATACTACTCACATTATTAAATATAGCTTATTAACTAAACAACTTCTATTTATTAAATTAATAGTCAGTTATAATTGAAAAATGTCAGAAGCTTTTTAATATTTATTAGAAGCAGATTAATTGTATGAATAAGGAAATTATCTTGAAGCCATAGAGTATACTGAAATATCTATTATATTAGAACCAAATAATCATACTGCTCATAATATTAAAGGACTTTCGCTACATTAATTAGGAAAATACCATGAAGCTATTTAGAGTTTTAATACAGCACTTAATCTGAATTTTAATGCTGCACCTGTTCATCACAATAAAGGAATCACACTGGAAAAGTTAGGCTAATATAATGAAGCAATTTAAAGCTTTGATAAAGCTCTTGAACTGGATCCTAATGATGCAAATACTTATTATTATAAAGGATATACACTACAAAATTTAGGCTAATATAATGAAGCTATTTAAAGCTTTGATAAATCTCTTGAACTGGATCCTAATGACGCAACTACTCATCATTATAAAGGATATGCACTGGGAAAACTAAACAAATATAGTGAAGCTCTATAAAGCTTCGATAAAGCTCTTAAACTAAATTCTTATGATGCAAATACTCATCTTTATAAAGGATCTGTACTGGAACAGTTAGGTAAATATAATGAAGCTATTAAAAGTTATGATTTAGCTCTTAATCTAAATCCTAATTTTGCAGCTGCACACTATGGAAAAGGATCTGCACTTCGTAACTTAGGTTAATGCAATGAAGCTATTTAGAGTTTTGACATAGCTCTTAATCTAGGACCCTTATGATATAGTAGCTCATAATGATAAAGGACTTGCACTGAATCAGCTAGGTAATTATAACGAAGCTCTATAAAGCTTCGATAAAGCTCTTAAACTGGATTCTAATAGTTCGGAAACTCATTACAATAAAGGACTTACATTGTATGACATCAGAAAATATAGTGAAGCGTTATAGAGTCTTGATAAAGCACTTTAGCAAAATCCTAATTTTGCACTTGCTCATAGTTGTAAAGGATCCGTTCTTCGTAACTTGGGAAAATATAATGAAGCTTTATAGAGCTTTGATAAAGCTATTAGACTTGATGCTAAAATTGGAACTGCCTATAATAATAAAGGAATTACTCTTTCTATGCTAGGTAGGAATAATGAAGCTATTTAGAATTTTAATTTAGCTCTTAAACTAGATCCTCACTAAGCAGCTACTCATATTAATAAAGGAAAAGCACTTATTTAATTAGAAAAATATACTGAAGCAATTTAGAGTTATGATATAGCTCTTAAGTTAGATTCTAATTTTGTAACTCCCCATAATGAAAAAGGTGTTGCGCTGCAAATGTTAGGCAAATACAATGAAGCTTTATAGAGCTATAATATAGCTCTTTAACTAGACCCTCATAATTCAGAAGCACACTGCAATAAAGGATCGACGTTAGAGAATCAAGGTAATTACCATGAAGCTATTTTAAGTTTCAACTAAGCTATTAGACTTAATTCCAATTTCGCAAAACCCTACAAGCACAAAGGATTTTCTCTCTTCAAACTAGGAAATTATTCATAAGCAACCTAGTTTATTAACTTAGCTGTCTAGTTAGATCCTGAATACGCAGAAGCTTATTACGATAAAGGTTTAGTTCTTTAGGCTTTAAATCAGAACCAAGAAGCACTTGAATGCTTTTCGAAAGCTAATAAATTAGACCCCTAACTAAACATCTCCTAAATAATAAAAATATCTTAAGATACCCAACCATATAACATTGTTACTGTAGAAGATACTTGATAATTATTATATTAAAATGGTGCTAGTGTAGATAGCTAATCTAATATAAGAATTTGAAACTATAAAGATTTAATTCCCAACAATCAGTTTCTTAATTATTTATAAGTATTAGCTAAAGATTAATACGGAACTACTTATCTTATTACTATCGATGCATCTAATTATGCTCTTAAACTATTTACCTAATAGAGTGATCAGCAGAAACTAATAGATTAGTTCTATTTCGAGTGCAAAGAACTTCTGTTGATAAACAGTACGAGAGTTTAAAGACTTGTAGGAGTTGCTATTGATACTTAAGATTAAGAAAATTACAACTTTTGCTTGTTATTAGATTTTTAGTGCTAAGCAAGCTTGTTCTAGTAAATCTAGACAAAATAGCTATTCAAAGAATGTTAAGAAGGATCTGATTTAAGATATTATTAGAAACTTAATTTACTTAACTAGATAGCAGAAGACTTAAAGGCTATTCACTCTAGAAACTTAATACATAAAGAACTAAAATCTCTAAATATTCTATTAGACGAAGAATATACTCCAAAGATACTAATTTTAGGATTATTCGATAATACTAACTGATTAACATCAATAGAAAAAAGAGGATTACATCAATGACTGGCACCCGAACAGTTTGAAAAGAGAGTTACTTAAAAGAGTGATATCTGATCTTTAGGTTGTATCGGAGTGGAAATATTTAATGAAGGATGACTTTATCCAAATATAAATGAATAAGAATAACTAAAATAAATAGTCTATATTAATAAAATGATTCCTATGTTTTCAAACGAAATACTACAAGAATATGAATTAACTGATCTATTCTACAGATGCTTAGCTTTCGACCAGAATATCAGACCAGATATAGATAGTTTTATAAGTTAAATAGAAAAATTAAAACAAAAGTGAAATCCTTAAAGATAGCTCGAAAGTTTTTAGGATTAGAGTTAAGTGATAAAGTAAGAAGGAGTATATAAAATACAATAATACTTAAGTCAAGAGTAGAAAAATATATCAGAAGAAGGAATGTAAGAAACAAAGTTTGAGAATTGGAAGATAAGTGAAATTGAAGAGAAAAAGAGATGAAGAGGGAAATTTTTTATAGATGATTTTATATAATTTTAAGTTAATTAAATATGAGCTATTTACAAACTAAAGCTGATATATTTTAAAATATTAGTAATTTTAGTTAAATAAGTGCTTTAATATTCAAAAAGGTTCGGATATTAGTTAAAGATTAGCCACTTTACAAGCTCCTTTTAATATTCAGGAATATTTTTAACTATCCTATATTTCAACTTGCACTATTATGCTACCTTTATATAGATAATCTTAAATTTATTATTGATTTATATATTTAAGATTAAGCATATAAAATCATTATTTTCTATTTATTTAAAATGAAAACATATGTATCAATCAATTGAAATAGATAAAGACCATTAATATTTAGATCAATTATATTAGATTCCAAGCTCAGCTTAGCCTTAAGATATGCTTTATGCCTATTAATTTAATGCATATAATATAATTTTATTTCTAGCTGTTTAGTTGCATTTATTTAGGAGACTAATTATTAACTTTACTCTTCTTGTGGTTTAATGAATTTAAGTCCTAAGCTTAGTTATATTAACAGATTAGAGGAAATATTTAGAAGTTTTAGAAGATTAAAATTATTAATCACATATGGAGTGGAAAGTATAGTGATGGATCTCGATATGAAGGCAATTTGTAGAAGATCTAAAATAAGGAAGAGAGAAATATTATTATGCAGATGGACAAATATATAAAGGCCAGTGGTTCTATAATAGCTTAAAGATTTATCTATCTAGTAGCTAGAAAGCTATATTGAAAGAATTTAATGCCTTAGTGAAGCTATTGAGCTAAATCCTAATTATACAAAAGTATTGTATGATAAAGATCTAGCTTTTCAAGATTTAAACCAGAATCAAGAAGTACTCCAATATTTAGCACAGCGCATTAAATAGATACTAAATAATAAATTCCTAAAATAAGAATGATTAATGAAGTAACCTAAAAATAAAAAGGAATTTCTATAGAAGATATTTGATAATTACTAAAATAAAATGGCGCTATTGTAGATATCAAGTCTAACTTAAGAATTTGAAACTATAGAGATTTAGTTCCAAATAATCAGTTTCTAAGCAACTTATAAAAATATCTTAAGACTAATTTGGAACTTTTTATTTTGGTTCTATTGACAGGTCTAACTATATGATTAAGAATTTAACTAATAAAGTAATCAGTAGAAATTAATAGATTAGTTCTATTTTGAATGTAAAGAACTTTTGCTACTTAACAACTTTGAATCTTATAACTTAAGGGAGTTGCTATTGATACTTAAGAATAAGGAAATTACAATTTTTGTCTTTTATTAGATCTTCAGTGTAAAAGTAGTTTATTCTAATAAATTTAGGCAAATTAATTATTCAAAGACAATCAAAAAGGATCTGCTTTAAGATTTTATAAGAAACTAAATTTACTTATTAAATAGCGGAAGGCTTTAGTCTATTCACACCAGAAACTTAATCCACAAAGGAATTAAATCTATAAATATTCTATTAGATAATGAAGATTAACCTAAATTATACCTTTTGGATTATTTGATAGTACATACTGATTAACGATAATAGAATAAAAAGGAGTACATCAATGAATGGCTCCTGAACAATTTGAAAAGAAATTTACTTAAAAGAGTGACATCTGATCTTTAGGTTGTATAGGAGTAGAACTATTCAATGAAGGACTACTTTATCCAAATAAAAATGAGTAAGAATAATTAAAGTAAATAGTTTATATTAATAAAATGATTCCTTAGTTTTCAAGAGAAATACTATAAGAACCTTAATTATTCTACAAATGTCTAGCCTATGACCAGAATATAAGACCAGATATTGATAGTTTCATTAGGTAGGTAAATAAAATAAAAGTGAGCCCATAAAGTTATATTGAAGATACAAGTTAATAGAGTTAGAGAAAAGTGTTGAAAGAAGAAGGTAATAACAAATAATATTAAAGTCAAGAGGTATAGAGTACATCAGAAAAAGGATTTAAAGAGGCAAAGCTAGAGAAATCAAAGCTAAGCAATAGTAAAGAAAATAATAGTTGACTATTGAGACAGTTTGAAGACAATTTTATAAATTTTAAGTTCTTATTTAAAAGTTTAATTAGCAAATTAAAGCTTATTTACTTTATTAATTTGCAACTTTGACAAATAGACAATCTTCTATTAAAACCAAAAGTTGACAATCATTAGCCCCAAAATAATAATATCGTTGAGTAATAATCTTAAAATTGAAAAAATAGCTAGTTTTGACAGTTAAAAGAAAAGATTTGTATATTAATTGATCTAGAAAATAAGAAGATTATAAACTAGCTTTAATATATCTGGCTATGAGTTTTAAGTTAAGTAATAAATAATTTTACTTACTTAGTATACAGCATTAATTTAAACATTACAAAACTAGTCAATGTTATTAAGATTTAGCACAACTTACTCATTCCAAATGAATTAGTTAATTTAGCTACTTAATGGTATAATAAAGAAAATTGTTAGTTAAATATTTAAATTGCATAAACTTAGATAGCTAATATGTAAATTAGTATATTGCTACTTAAAATAAAGCTTATATTATAATATCAGCTTATCTACTTTACTCTTTTATATATCTTTTTATTTGCTATTTCATATTCTTATATTCATATTACTTTAAGATAGATTTTGAGCTAGAATCTTATAAGGGATTGCTAATTAATAAAACTAAATCTAATTTAGATATTGTTTTATTGAATATGACTACCAAGCTGAAAAGTGTCTAAATGAAAATATTAATATTGAAAACTAAGAAAGCTTGATATTGATATAACTAATTTATCACAAACTATTTGTATATTCTATTTAGATATCTATAGAAGCTAAAATTTAATATACTTATATATTTCTATTTTTATGTTCAGATAAGATAAAAAGCTTTTACTATAACCTAGTCAATACATTTTTAAAATTAAATATCCATTTATTAAGTTGAATGTAGATCATCATTTTTGTTCAAATCTATTTTACAATCTACCTGCTTATTTTAATCACCAACTTAAATATCAAATCTTTCAAAATTAAGAGAATCTATCAGTTAATTAAGCTAATTTACCAATTAGACCCTAAATCTCCTTATTCCTATTACTACTCAACGTAACCGCTTAAATCATGGAATAGAAAAACCAAAGTAATCGATAATTTAGCAGATATTTTAACTCTACCCTTTAAATGGTTAGGCCTATATAAAGAATCTTTATTGATATATCTAAGAAAATAAGCAAGAAGTTAAAACCTTAAATATAACTATTTAAATAAAATCTTAAGGATGCTACTCTTATAATAATAGGGCAGCTACACTTATTAAATCAAATAATCATAAAGAAGCTATTGAGAACATTGATTAAGTCATTAATTAAATACCAAATCTCATTTCTCTTTAAGCACAAAAGCTATACACTCTATTAACTAGGAAATAATAAAGAAATTATCATAGAATATATATATCAAGTCTAATAACAAAGAAAGTCTTGATAAAAGATAATTCTTACAAGTTTGCAAACAAACTTTAAGTAAATATCACTCGTTATCTTCCTTTACTACATAATAGTTATAAAACTTAATAGATAGGATTTACCATATAAAAGATAATAATTTCAAAATAAATATCTTTTAATTGTCTTAAAGAGCTTAAGTATAAAAGAAAAATATAAAACATATAGAGAAACCTGCTTTATTTGAAGCAACATATTTGGATACTACATATGTTACTATATCATCAACAATTATACGGATTCTAGAGCTTTTTAGCTTGTATTTTTTAATGTTTTTTATGAAGAGAACTAGTAAAGAAGCATAATCTTTTTTAAGTTCTTAGAGTCTCCTCTCTATAATTTGCAAGATACTTCTTTATGAAAGCATAACAGATTGTTTAACCCTTTTTTGCATTTAAGAAATGAAAAAAAATATACCTTGGATGGTTTAGTTATATCAAGTTAAATTTAACCAGCTTCTTGTTCTACAAAATTAGAAAATGGAAAGGAAAAAATGATTCTAATGTAACTAACAACTTTTTCTGTTTTTTGAGATAAGCTTAGAAATAATATTGCTAGTTTTTTTATTGCTACAAAAGATATACACTCGTAAGATTTGTTGTAGTGATATTTAGAAGTAGAAGATAAATATGATAATGAGTTTCCTGCTTTAAAAAATCAAAAGTTGGATTTTTCCTCTTATAAAGAGGATGTTTTTGACTCTTCATTTGACATCTCTCCACTTTAGCCCCAAATTTTTCTGTACTCTCTACCTTTTTTTTGTGCTATACTCTTAATTATTACTTCTTTAATTTGTTAAAATTTGTCTTTCTTCTAGAATCGCTTCCTTAAAAAATTAAGAGCATTTCTTCAAAAGATTTACTCCTAATTTAAATAATCACTTCCCTACTAAACCTAAAATTATCTTTTTTACTTTCTTTTCTTCTATTTTATCTTCTTTCATTCTAATCATTTTATCCAGCTTTATAAAGCTTAAATTAAATTATCATTGCTTGATAACTATATCTGAATTCGCTGCTCTACCTGTTCTTCATTTTCGAATATGAAAGCATCATCTCATAGCGAAACCTATTTTGACATCTTTTAATATTTACTTTCATTATTCTAAGATTAATAGATTCAAATTTCATTTCTTTATCCGAATCTTCATTCTTATACCTTCCTTAAGCCTTTAGTTCTCTTAGTTTTCCTAAGGGTTAGTTTATATCTTCTCAAATACTACTTATTTTTAGGGTTGATTAAAATCTCTACTCCGGTACTCTTTTTTCTTTCAATGAGCTCTTTGTTTTTTAGCTAAATTGTAATTCAGAGTCTTTTTTCTATTATGTATCTTAAACTTTAATAGCCCTATATGGTTTTCTCTACTCCAACTTATACTTTGAAGATTCAAAATCAATTTCCTTTAATAAGTCATCAATTCATTTTATCTAGCAGTTAAAATGGTAAGCACTTGCTTCCTTTTATTTAACTTATTCCTTTCCTTTTTCCTCTTTGATAATGGTCTAATTTTAGGCGCTTAAAAATTTTGAGATTGCAAGGCATTATTTTTTTGTTCATCTGCGGTTGTTATAAAGTTTTATTATGTTTATATGTCTTTATACAAACTTATCATTTTCATAGCCTAGCTCTATATCTAGTCTTCTAAATTATACCTTGCTCGTCTTTTTTTCTTAACTTTTCTGTGGTTGCTTTTAGATCTAGTTTAATTAAACTTTTTAACTAACTTATCACTTCGCTTTCTAAGGAGGCCTTGTTCTCTTCATCAACTTCTATCTTAATTATCACCAATTGATTATCTTGACGAAGCAGTTACAGCACTATTCAACAGTACTTAATTACGATTCTCTTTGCTAGATTTATTCAACCTTTATTGGAGCAACTTCTATTACCGATTTGCTGAGAGGGTTTCTTTGAGTTTTACTAACATCTTAAAGAGTGTTCTTCGAAAGCATATTTTCATTACTTGAATAATTAGAACTATCTTAGCTCTTAATCTCATTGTTTGATTTCTACTCAGAGGGAGATTTATCAGGAGTTTCCTCTAATTATCACCCCCCTTTTCTTCGCTAATTTATTAGCTTCTCTTTTGATAAGAGATTAGACTTTTTAAAGAGCTAATTATTCTTCTACATTAGCTTGTTCGTAAAAAATTAGACATTTTTTCATTCTCTTGGTTAATGCTTTTGATAGTACCTTATAGTTTTCCTTATTTTTTAACGTAGTTTTTCAGTTACTAATTGACCAAAATATCAGGCATCTAGTTAATTCTCTAGATGGTATCATATTGCTGCTATGAGACTTAACAGGAGCATTCTAATTGATAGTTTATTCTCTTCCTCTCCTAAAAATCCTTTTATCCTTATTGCTCTACCTTTTGTGACTAAGTTAGAAGCTTAGATTAATTTTAGTTCATCTTTAATACTTATAAGAGGTAAATTAAACCTTCATTAGTATTTTTAATACTTCTTTTATTTAATGCTACTAATATTCAATCTATTATAAATATACTGTAATATTTGTCATCTATTATTAAGCCTTCTAAATTTAAATTTCCTTTTCTTATAAATCATTTTTTAGCTTTAGACCTAATTTTGCACTAACTTAATGCTAGTTTATCCTAATTCCTAAACATTGTAACTAGACCTTTCTTTTTCATTAAATTATTGCCTTTCTAGGTTAAAGTAGATGACACAAATTATAAATCAGACTTAAATCCTACTTTTCTTTACTTCTCTATATAACCATAAGGCCTCTTATTTCCTTATTTCTGATGCTTATTTTAACTATACAGATATATTTATCTAGGATTTTGCTTACTTAACTAATGATTAGAGAGCATTTAGAGTATATTTTATTAAGAATCAACTAAATCTTATTATATAGGCTAAATATAGAATACTGAGTATGGATTGTATAATTACTTTCTAACTTTAGTAAGGCTGAGAAGCATTCACTGTTTGGCTAGGCTTAGTCTAGCTCTTATTAGAATAGTATAAAGAGACTTGGATCAAAGGTAAGCGTAGTCTATTAACTAACCTAAGATGGTTAAATGAAACTTAATGTATAACTACTAGAGAGAAGGTTTGAATAGTGTATTATATATTAACCATCTCGTTGGCATTAAAAGCACTATTTATGTTTATATAAATCCATTATTCATTTTAATCCTAATTAATTGAGTTACCAAGTCAATGGTAATTACTTAAATGAAGAGATAATTAGATTAGCGTTAAATGGAAACTTAATCATCCATTTATTCAGTTAGTAAACTCTAATTTATTTCTAAGAAGTTAAGCTCAGTTCTCATTATACCAGTTCTTTACTACTCTGGAAAGATCTTTGAAGAGATTGGATGATATTCTTCTACCTAAAAATAGAGAAAGATTGAAGCAAATAAAAAATTGAGAAAGCGTTGACTTTATTAAAGTCTAGAACTAAAGAATCCTTAGAATTGATTACTTGGCTATTTATTATAAAACAGAGTCTTGAAGATTTAAAGTGACGTGTTCCGATTAAGATTTCATTAATAAAAGCGAGTAGATTATGAAATTTAATCTACCCAAACTTCTCGAGAGTCAGTTTTATAACCAAATGACTCTTCCTGTATTCAAGAATTAGTATCTTATGAATAATACTCAAATGTTAGCTTGACTTCAAAGCTCTGAGAGGTATATATTATAGCTTAATTATTTATATTTTGATCTTTCTCTTCCTTCCTGCGTTTGTATTTGCATATATGAAAAGTATAAAAAACTCCACAGTCTTTTTAAAAACATCTTCTCTGATTTTCAGTTAAGAAAAACTTAGGATTATAACTAAAATACTACAACTAGAAACAATTAAGATAAGAAAATTCTACAAATCTCTAATCATTAATGAGGAAACCCATTAAGCATAAAATAAAGGTAATAAGGTAGTCTAAGATATTAATCCTCTTAAGCTATAGAAACTTAATCTTATTATTTCTAGTTAAGAGAACATAAATTAAAGAAGTTACATTGATTGAACATGCATCAAGAAATAATATAAGTGATATAGATTCTCAGTTTTAAAAAGGATTAACTATATTTTAATATAAGAAGCTAGGAATCTTCATATGAAGACACCAAAATTGGTTAAACTAAGGTGAAATAGCAAATGGTTTTCATAGTTAAATATTGAGGTAAGTAAATTTAATTCCTCCAAAAAGATCCATTTAAAGCTAAATCCCAGAACTAGATTACCATTAAGTTTTTTAACTTAAGATAAAAATAGAACATTTGAATTTATTTTACTCATTTGATTCAATTTATTTAAATAGATAAACTAAATGTTTAATTATTAAGTTACTCTAAGAATCATAAACTTCTGCTTTATAATAATTGTGAGTTCCTACAAGCTCCTTCCATTTTATACATATCATTTAATTTTTAATTTACCTATGTTTAATAATTAGTAAATGAACAAATCACTCTTTTATATATCTTATAGAAAATAAGTTTCTAATAACTTATTTCTGATTTGTGCTTAATTGGAATCTTATTAAAATGAATGATCTTTAATACTCTAAAATGGAATGCTAATTGTAAATTCTAAGATTGAATTTAAATAGTTAGACTTATTAGATTAAGTTTGATATTAAAAAAATAGCATTACTCTTTATTAATTTTCTTTTTATTTCTAGCTAT